>CAUHTR010000291.1:0-153088 GCA_959609185.1 Schmidtea polychroa
GACGGAATGTTTCGCTAAGTGATGAGTCGCAGTGGATTCCATTTTGGACAACGTGTTTATCTCCGAATTTTGATATGTCCGTGGAAACTGGAGGATTATTTTGTAGGTCGCTAATGGAGAACAGAGGTTCGTGTAATATAGCGTTGATGTTACGCGAAAGATAATCAGCGATTATATTTTCTTTGCCGGCAATGTGGAAAATCTGGCAAGAAAATTCTGATATGAAACTGATCTGAAGTTGCTAGGAGGTGAAGGGTTTTTCATAGTAAAGAGGTACAACATCGGTTTATGGTCTGTATGTATGTTGAAAGAACGTCCTTCAAGCAGGTGTCTGAAATGTTTAATCACATGGTAAATAGCTAGAAGCTCGCGATCAAAAGCTGAGTATTTCTGTTGGGCAGATGAATGTTTTTTGGAATAAAACTCTAAAGGTTCTGCGACAAAGCCATTAATTTGATGCAACACGGCGCCAATAGCTATGTTTGAAACGTCCGTGGTTAAACGAAGTGACAGATCTTTTTTTGGATAATGTAATGTCTGTATTTTCGACAAAGAATTTTTTGCTCTTTCGAAAGCTTTTTCATCGAAAAACTTTGGGGATGAATCTATGGCAGTAGTTCTCCGTTTCAAGAAAACTTAGCAGTTGTGTTACTGTTTTCAGAAGGGGAAAATTTGCTAATGTTTTCAAGTCTGTCCGAAGGTGGACGAACTCCATCGCGAGAAATAATGTGTCCTAAAAAACGAACTTCTTCCTTGAAAAATGAACATTTATCACTGTTGATCTACCGATTATGTTCATGTAATGCGTTAAGAACTGCATCTAAGTCGTGTTTGTGAGTCTCCACGTCCTTAGAACCTATGAGGATATCGTCTATATATGAAATTGCAAATGGCAAATCCATTAAAATTTGATCAATGTACCTCTGAAAGGTTTGGGCAGAATTCCGAAGACCAAATGGCATGTAAAGATATTCAAAAAGGCCAATAGTCGTCAAAACGGCAGTTTTTTCAATGTCAAAATCTCTGACGGCTACTTGGTGATATGCCTTGACGAGGTCTATTGTGGAAAATACCTTGTGAGTCGGTAAAGCATATCGTTAACTAAAGGCATGGAATATGAATAATGTATTGTAATCATATTCAAACGACGATAATCACCGCAAGGTCGTAAAGTGCCGCCCTTCTTGGTGACAAGATCTAATGGTAAAGACCATGGTGAACTTCGTTCAAAAGCTTAGAGAATTCGGAACGGACGAAATAAAGTTTCTCATTTGCGAGTGGATAAACTTTACAACGATCAGGAAAGGAGGTTGTAGTCTCAATGAAATGATAATATGGTGCGGATCAGTTGACCTTCAGCTGTTTTTCGCTGTTAGAATATTTCTCTAAAATAGTGACAGCTATCAATTTTTGTAGGCACTTGAATGATGGCCGACGACTTAGGAAGGTCATGGGTGTCAGTGTCGGTAAGTAATGTCTGATTTGCGTGGGAGTGTGCCTGTAAAAGGCGTGAACGACAATCTGTACTTTCTGTACCTGAATGCATTGGTGGGCTACCTATGGGATGGTTATTAACAGACTGGCCTGAAGTGCTACCTAATGGGACAATTTCATGAATTTTGTCAGCCATTTTGGCGAGCTCGATAATGTATTCCGGGGAGGACAGGGCCAGAATTTGCTTTGTTTGTGCTGGTAAAACATTAAGGAAAAACTGACGCAAAATTTACATGTTTTGATGTTGCAAGACCCAAAAAATAATTTTTCGAAGCCATTGCACATGAATTGATTATCACAAATGGATAATCCGATCTACTAACTTGGCAACTATTTGATGGGTTAGGGTTTTAAACTTTTATTATTTTGCACCATTTGGTCAAAAAGTCCACAAGGAGGCACTTTAAGGGGAATTCACCAACCTTTATATAAAAGAAAATATCCCATTTGTTGTAATGTCGCCTTGGCATTCAGATTTTCTTTAATTAACATTTTTCTTAGATAAAAATATTATTTTGAAAAAGTTTTTAATTTCAACCTTTAGAATTTTACACCAAAATTTTATGAACAAAAACTTTCCCTGGCTAATGAGAAGGGTCACTAATGATTCTAATGCTTTCATATTTAACAGCAACTGTAGAAAAGTAGATGAAAACCCATAAAATATTATCGCAGTCTGGCGGTGGATCTAGGTAAGTTGCCCTAAAAAGACCAACTACCTAGCGACAGCATGGGAAACTTCAGAAAATATCCATTAATCGGATACTTTTTGCATTTTTCATTATTAAAATAAAATTTTCTGTATTCAGACGATGCGTATAAAAAATGATATAAGTAAAGCAATTGAAAGGATTCCCGGACTAGAGAAGATCTTGCCAACCGAATACAGCGGCCAAGGAGGAACTGTCTCAGAATGTGCCGGTAAAATCGGTTTTGTTGATTCTTCCAAAGAAGTAATTTCCTCATTTCAGAGAAATGGAAAGTGAAATTCAAAGAATTTTACAAAACTGAAAATCCCGTTAGTGACTTTTCGGTAGATGAGTCTAAGCGCCCCCTAGAAACCGCGTCCTATCTAACGGAATACCCTGATTACAAAGGCCAAACCCTAGGAACACAAGGAACGTATACGAAATTTGAAAATGTTTTCTGAAGCCGATATCATTCCTTAGGAATTTTGTTATATTGACCTGAATTTTATTAGACTTACTTTTATCTTTGGAAGTGTTTCAAACATTTATAAAACATTATGCAGTGCTGGCGGCCATTTCTCATTGCGGGCATGAAAGTGCTTCAGTTATGCCTACGCCTAGGAGTAAGTTTACTGTAAACACTGAAACTAAAAAAGTAGATACAAAAACACTTAACTAAATGTTTGTTTGGCACGGTTTATACAAACTAGACTATATGGCAGCATATGTTTTTATTTCTAAATTATTTAAAATTGATAATAAAACGCCTTGCTTACAAAACAGATTAGCGAGTTCTTCATTTAGGGCCGTCCATAAAGTCTGTCACGCTATTGTTGACCATATTGAATCCCCTCCACTCATTTCACAAATCTCGGACCACCTCCCTTAAAGTAAATCAAACTTTCGAAGAAATTTTTTTTAATTAGCACCGAATTAAAATTTAATTTAAAACACACTTCAGTATTAAAATATAAAATTCTCCGTAAAATTAGACTAGATAATTGCATAATACACATAAAAAAATAAATTAAATTAAAAAAAATGAATGTGTGACGTCAACACGTGGCCTGAACCCCCTCCTCCTCCCCTGTCACAAACATTTTTAATATACCATATTACTTCGAATATAAGCCGCCCTCGAATTTAAGCCACAGGAGGCTTTATGATAGGTATTTAAATAGGATAAAGTAAAAATAAAAATGTTTTAATAAAAAGGATGTTAATAAACAAACTTTATTTTGTAATAATATTTACATACCGTATATACTCGCGTATAAGTCGAGTAAATTTTAAGAGGTTTTTAAGTCCTAAATTGGAAACCCGCGTATAAGTCGAAGTAACAAAAATAAAAAGAAGGTTTAATGATTTCATTAAAAATTAATTTGTACGTTTCTTGACCCGCGTATAAGTGGAAGTGGCTATTTCGACTTGAAAATTTGACGTAAATTTCCTGAGTTATACGCGAGTATATACGGTAATCTTCTTATTTAACCTTATTTAATCTTTTTCAGGCGCATCATCACTTTCGCACCTTTACTTTCTGAGTTAGAATCCTCATTTTCACTGTTGCACCAGAGCACATAATGTTCGGTGCCATTTAAATCATTAGTTATGCAACATTTTAAAAATGATTTTTTAATTACTACGTCAGGGACATCTGTCCACAACTGCAAAACTCACTGAAGTATAGTTGATGGGGATGCTCGTTTAATTTTCCCAGATGGTGTCAAAGGATGGTCTTATCTAATTAACCAGGCTCCATAATAGGTTCTCATTCTGTATTTGAATGGTTTATTTGCAGATAAATCGAGAGGTTGTAGTTGACTCGTCATTCTTCCTGGCATTATTACGACATCACATTTTTTCTCTTTATTTTTAGTTTAACGTCATCAGTCAAATGTCCTCGGAACGCATCCATTACTAGCATGCTTAGTATCTTTAAAAGAGCACCAGTCTCTTCTCCCAGGCAGTTTCTACCCAATCTTTCATCAATTCTGACGTCATCTCAGCATTCTTTTGTGCTCGAATTACAACACCCTTAGGACATTTCTCCTTGGGTATGGTTTTTCTGTTAAAAATAATGAAAGGTGGCAAATTATTTAAGTCAGATGTTATAGACAACATTACGGTAATGCGCGATTTTTGACATCCAGTAGTTAATATTTTTATTTGTTTTTCTTCTTTCTGATTTACTGTATAATTTCTTGGCATATCGAAGAAGATTTCTGTTTCATTAGAGTATCCAATTTGACGAAAAGAATAACTATGCTCTTTTCTCAAGTTGATAAAGGCGCTGAAAACTGAGAAGTTTATCTTCGAAATCCGATGGTAACTTTTGGATAATTGTCATCCTTCTTCGCAGTGTTAATTCTTCACGTTTCGTGAACATTTCGTACCATCCTCGTCTTGCTTTAAATATGACGCCAGAATTTTTAGCACACTCTATAACTGAATCGCTCGTCCTTGAAAACCTTGACTTCGTAATTCCTTCATATAAGGGCAGACAACTGCGTCAATTGCATGATACCTTCCGATTTTAGGCCCCAAAAAAGATTTCCTATGCATTTTACATTGAAATGATTTTTCTTTTATTCCTCTCCAACGACGCACATTTCTTTCGTCGACAGTATATCCTTTACCGGCTGTGCGATTCCCAATTTCCCCGGCACACAAGATAACTTTTCTTTTGAATTGAGCATCATAAGTGAAGCGTTTATTCATGATAATAATTAATGAATATGATCGGAAATAACAATTGTAATAAATACAGCAAAATTAAAACAGAACCAGGCATGACTGAAGTTAAACATCTACTGAATTAGAAAATTAAAACATTAGGGTGGGAACTACACACATATATATAAGGCTTTAACCCTCCTGAGTAAAAGAGGAAACAGATATAATATTGTCTTTATCAATCGAATTTGACTTTTTATAAATTGCTTATTACATTGTATATAAGCCGCATCCTAATTTTACACATTAAAAATGTAAGTACAAAGTGCGGCTTATATTCGAAGTAATACGGAATATATTTTCTGGTTAGTAGGAAATAATAAAAATATTAAAATTTTCTTCAATTTCGCCACTGATTTCTTTTCCAATAAATTTATTAAAAAGTGCTTGAATACAATAAATCAGTAATATATAAAAACATCGATATAATAACAATAAGCTCTTTTTAATAAATTCCATTAAAATTTTCATCATTTTTGTCAGCAATATGTCACATTTATGCAGAACATTGATGACATAAATATCATAATTCACAATTTCTTTATCACTTTACATTTTTTAAATGAACTTTGCAACAAAACTTTACATGGAATATGTTATTATGCATAACAAGGTCTAAAACCGAGCTTAGGTGAGTAGTGAGGCTGGTAAGTATATAAAACATAAGCGTATGTTTATTTGCTATCGTGTTGGGCTAGAACTGGTTTCTAAACCCAAAGTTAGGAAGGGGACGAAATGTGTCAGTATACAACACGGATACCCAGCATTAGGTTTACTTAAATAAAAATATATAAAACACCAAGTAAACAATGATAATAGAGAGATAATATACCCAAAAATAAAACATCTTAATTAAAAATAAAATAAAACATGAGCAAGAAGTATCACACGAAAATTTACTCAAATATAACCGAAAGACATAAAACAACAAAAACAAATTCGAATAAAGGCGATTAGTAAAATTAAAAAGAAAATTAAAGAAAATCTCCATAAAATCTTACAGAAAGAAAATTATATCAAAATTTTGAATAAAACCCAGAACAATCCAAAAAATGGCGAAATCCATCATGGCAGCCAAACTACAAAATAAAATTCATAAAAAATAAATGTTTTAGTTTAAAATATAAAAATTTTAGGAAAGATATCACAAAAAACAATTTAAAAATAAGAAATAGATTAAATTTAGCATGGAATGTTCTGGAAATGCCGAAATCCATCATGGAGGCAAATTTAATAAAATATAATTCAAAAATAAAATTTCAAAAATAAAAACAAAAATTCCTACTGAAAAATCGCCATCAGAATTGATAAAAATTAAAAATCGAATGTTCGAGAATTAAAATAATTCGAATTTGTTTTACTGCATCAATGCATGCATGCATAACCAACAGCGACTATATAAACTAACACATTTCGTCACTTTTCAATGCTTACTCTTATACCAAAATTTTGATTTTTCTGCGAATTGTAAGTAAGGACGATTTCATTGTGGATTATCAATTATTATTATTTAAACCTCATGTTCATTTTTTTATTTAACTATAGAGGTGTAGGTTTGAGTGAGATTGTCGGTTATCATTTTGAAGCGAGATCTCAGCCAACCCTGCACCTATGCACTTTATCATTGATGGGTACACAGCCCCAATTGATCACAGGCCACTGCCTGGCATTCACTTATTGATACTATATCTTTTTTTGGTCATCGGAGGTCGCACCACTTCATGGTAACTGCCATGGAGTTAAGTCGATAAACTCCCTCCGGATTAACTGAGTTTTGAACTTGTTATCGTAGTATTTATATGTAGATAGTGTATATAAACACTAGGGATTGTCGTAGTGAGCACAGTGTGGCCACGAAAGCAAGCAACTTTCTGTAATCGACTATTTATTGCACTAATAATTTACATAGTAAAATCAACACTAAAAATCACATCTCTACATCACACTAGGACTCAATAAACGTAGTAAAGCTCCAGACTTAAACTGATCACAGTTCTTTAATTAATTGACATTCAATGTAGTCGGTTATCTCTAAAGTTTGTATAGTAGTCCAAATTATTCTAATAATCATGGTTACCGATATGTATCACATTGGATGTCGAACCAAGACCCGAAAATGTAGCTGAGTTTGTTTTAAACTACAAGCTGAGTCTGTTGTCTGGTGTTTCTGATCCCTAAATATCCCATTATATCGGTTTTAAGAAAATAAAAATTTACATTGTGTTAGACATTCCTCCTGCAATACCGGTATCTCTAATGCCAGGATATCTATCATTCCTGAGTGCTTGGATCCCTGCTGTGAATCTAGAGCGTAAATTATAAATATAAATATTTCATAAAAGGGTTATTACCTTTCGATATTCATCTTATAATTATAGGTAATATTTCCAAAACTGGGAGCCAAATGCGAACCACACATGATGTCGGCTGCTGGTGAGGTTTTCTGGCCGTATTCCTCTTTCTAAAAAATATAGTCTACTAAAATTTCTTCATATAAATAATTACTGAAAATTTTATTAATATTAAAAAATTTATGAATTTTTAGGTTAATGACAATGTAATAGGATTAATTATTCATTATTACTGAGAATGAATATAATTAAATTAAAAAATTACAAATTTAAATTATTATTTAGATAAATACAAATTGGTAACATTATAATAATTTTAAATAGGTGATTTAAACACCTTGGATCAAATTTTTATTTTTATTACTCATTGAAAATTTAATTGTAAAAGGAAACGAAATCTGGATAATTAAACTCAACTTTAATTTAATCTGGATTCGTCTGAATTGATATTAAGTATTAATTATTAGTATTTGGATGGAACAGGAAGTTCACCCAACATAAACCTGAATTGTGTGGTATTTTAATAAATAATTATTAACTTGCACGAGAAAGTTTTCATGAAACGTGTGCGTGTGTGCCTGAAGTAATGAAACTGATATGTGTGGAAGATAAGTGGGATGAATAGGGCATGATATTGGGAAGATAATCTGGGTGAAGGGACCAGACAAAATCGGACACAAGCCTTCTATCGGCAGTCCGTGAACCCAAAGGAGTGCCCCGACAATTATAGTGTGAATAGCGCGCTCACTTTCTTGCGAGCCCTCATCCACTTGATACAGTACCAACGTTGATCACTCAGCGGGTATCAAGGGGAGAAAATGTTATTTGTATTCTGGGTTACGCTGGAAACAGCACGAATAGTTAAAATGTTGATTACCTGTAACCCACCAGAGGTTAAAGCCAATTTTATTCCTTTTTATTTTGACTAATTGTTTTGAATTAGTATTTAATTTTCATCTGTTGTCGAATATGGCGCAACCGACACAATATCCTCGTTAGCCACGAGACTTAGGAATTAAATATGTCTTTGTCTTTGTTTCGGAACAAAATTTTTATTTAGATCACTGAATTCCATTGGGAAATTTGCATTATAAAATGTTTCCAGAGAAATTAAAATGGTGGTTACCTGCCAGATATGCCACAGAATGTATTGGGTAAATTTATACATTTGGATGACATTTCAAAATCAAATAAAACAACAAATGTATTAAACACCTTTTACAATCGAGTTAATATCCCTGAATTGATATTAAGTATTAATTATTAGTATTTGGATGGAACAGGAAGTTCACCCAACATAAACCTGAATTGTGTGGTATTTTAATAAATAATTATTAACTTACACGAGAAAGTTTTCATGAAAGTTTTCGAGAAAGTTTTTTGTGACCTTGGCATTTAATAATGTTAATATTTCATTCTATTTCTTTTCATTCTATTATTTTCATTCTATTTCATTCTATTGCACATTCTATTCCTTCTCAAAATTTGCTGGAAAATTTATTTTTCGAGAATTTCAATTCAAATTGGGATTTATAAAAAAATACCTAAAAAAATAAAACTTTTGTTTTTCAATTTTGTAATCACAATATGCATTTTATTTGGAGTTTTTATGGATTTTGCAATAGATCGTAATATTTCGATTAAATTTTTTATGGTTTTGTAAATAGTTTATAAAATCATAAAATAAAATAATTTTTGTAAAATATCCTTTGTTTTCTTTTTGGCATGGTAAAAACAGTAAAAAAAATAAATTAAAAAAATGGATTCTTTTTTGGCCGCCTTATGAAAATTAATTAATTGGTTAAGTGGTTAAAATCAGAATTAATTTAGTAGTGGAATATTTATCGATTACTGTTATTTAGCAAGTAGTAAATGTGGAACCAAAATGTGCGTCAGATATAATAAAGTTCCCGGAAAAATTAATTTCAGTTCGAATTTAAAATATCTTTCTATTAAATTCATCGGTTCAAAGATTTTTATTATCTGGTGATCGGGAAATACTTTTTCACTCTCAATAATAACCTTAACTAAAGCCATATAAATTTAATAAAAGACTGGACTTCTGCCAAAATAAAACATCACTGGCATCATCCTCTTCGCATTTCGGGTGGCTACGAATAATTTCAGCTTCCAAATCATATTTAAGCATCTTTTATCTGCCATTCTTATTTCCATATTTTCTATAATTTCTGGGTTTTGAGATCTTTATTCTGGACCTAGGGTATGGGATATGGCAATTATTATGTAACATAAAATACATATAAACATTAAAACAATAGTACAGTATTGTGTTAGTTCTTCAAGAAAGATTGACATTTGTAGAGAATTACGAATGATTCATTTAAACAAATGTCATTCAGCTCATTTGCGAAACCTCAACAGTTATTGATAAGGTGGTTTTCAAGGTGATTAGAATGCAGATAAACAAATATTTATTCAATCATTTAATTATTCAAATTACACTTGACTGTTTTCGATTTAAATGGTAAGTTTCGTTTAAACTTATCCGAAATGTAAAACTCATGATTATGTAGTTGGGGTCCCGTCGGATGATTGACGTGTGACGGATGCGCGATTGACGCGAGTTTCCCTTTGCTGCATTTGCTGAACAAATTCCTTTAATTATTTTCATACGCTAAATGAAGAAAATCCAACTGAATAGGAAATCTCCCATGAATCTATGGCCATATTATTCTTCTGTTCCTCCGTCTTTGTTTGCTTTCTATAAATATTTGATGGATTATTAAAACAAAATCACTATTTGATGAATTATCCTATCATAAAGCCTACAAATATGATTATCCAATTCCTTCACCAATTTTCATAAAATGTTCATAATATTTATTAATAATAAATTTTGATTTTGATATTAATTTTAACCAATCACGGCTCTAATAACCTTCAGTCACCAGCACTATATAAACAAACAAATCACATACCATTAGGTTCATTTAATTTAATCTCAATGGCTGACGTTTATAAATATGAAATACTATCGCCAAGAGATTCTGAAATTCTAAAGAATGAAATAAGAGAAGATTCAAATCAAGTGAATGCTCACATTGAAAGTTTCCGAAGATGGGTCTGTTCCATGCCCCACCTAAACTGCCCCAAAGGTACCTTCTAATTTTTTACATTATTTTCTTACTAATTACATTTCCACAAAAATGTTTTAATATTCGTTATCTGTATTCAGATTCAAAATTCCTACTCATGTTTTTGAGGACCGCCAAATTCGATCATTCTATTGCTCAAAGAAGACTGGACAATTTTTGCACCGTTAGATCTTCACCAAGGGGTTGCCCGACCTTCTTTAAATTTCCAAGCTTAAAAAATTCGATAATTGAAAAAGTTTTACGATCACGGTATTATTATTATTATTATTATTATTATTATTATTATTATTATTATTATTATTATTATTATTATTATTATTATTATTATTATTATTATTATTATTATTATTATTATTATTATTATTATTATTATTATTATTATTATTATTATTATTATTATTATTATTATTATTATAATTATTATTTTATTATTAATAATTAATTATTATTATTATTAAACATAAAAATTTAAAGTATTATTTTTTTCACGTGAATCCTAATCAATTTAATTAAAGACAATTGTCACATGCTTTTAATGATTAAAATTTTTATAATTACAGTCAAAATATCCCAATGGGAAAAAACGCAGCTGGAGAAATGGTGCTACTTTTTAAAACAAGTAAGTTTTCTAAAGGTTTCAATAAAATATTAATTGTGAAATTTTTTTTTAAAATAGATTAAAACATGATTTGTCAAAATATATTACAATTATTATTAATTAATTAAAATTAAATAAATTACTTAATTTAATTATTTGTTTTAATTTATAATGAAACAATACTTTATGAAAAATTATTAATTAATTACTTATTTTTCGAAATTTTTTTCTCTCTTCGTTATATGGTAAATATGGATACTCAAAAAGGAGTCAATAAGACCTCCCCACCCATAAATGGTATAATATATTTCAGGTGACTGGAACCCCGAAGAAATATCTGTAGAAAATTTTCTCCAAGTTATTTATATGACATTTGATTTGATATTGGCGAGAGAAAGTACTCAAATCAATGGCATTGTAAGTATTTTTGACTTAGAAGGATGCTGCAGAAAAACATTGGAAGCTTGGTCGGACCCCCATTTAACCAAAAACATCATGCGGATTTGGCAAGTAAAATAAAACTGATTTCAACTTTGTTTCACCTTTATTGAAAGGATGCATTCCCAATTAGAATGAAAGGTATAATATTATACAAACCTCCGACAATATTCCATATAATTCTAAATATTATGAACTTCTTTATGGTCGATAAACACAGAAAAAGAATTCTTCAAATCGATAGCCGAGAAAAGTTGTTTAGTAAAGTTCCAGGCTTGAAAGAAATTATGCCAATGGAGTACGGAGGAAATGGAGGGAAGATAGAGGATAAAGTTGGTTAGTATTATCCATATTGTCATTATATGAGAAATAGCAAATGTAAAACATTTTTCTCTCTCATTATTATTATGTACTAATTCGAAAAGGACAATTTAAAATTGTACAGTAACTTTTAATTTCAATCGACAACATAATATTTTTATTCCAATGCAATCTGATAATTGAAATTTTTTATCGAATGATTCACAATTTATCCAATTTATCAATAATTATTTCTTTTGCAACTGTTATACTAATGTTAAATATTAAAAATTAAATGTTTTAATAAACATAATTTATTTATTCGAATTTTTGACTATCATTTGATTGAATTCTTGTGGTTTCATTTCTCCAGGCAGATCACAGTTACGTTCTTTAAGAAAAGCTTTGAATTTTTCTTGCAGTTCGATGAAGCACATTAAACCTCTTTTACGTAACATCCAACAGGCTTCCATGGAAAATTCAATATACAATGCTCACTTTCAAAATCTTCACGAGACGATTTTAAAGAGATGCTGGTTCATAACACGAACATTAATGTAGTTGTTTGTCTTCACAAATGTGTCGAGGACTTTTTTCAACTTTGAAGGGAAAATGTTCTAGATGCCAGAGTATGTTAAGGAAGAGAATTGGGGAAGAGATACCGCAAGATACCGTATGTGAAGACAGAACCAATAATTTGAATATTTAAGTCGTATACCGTAAAGAAGTCCATCAGACACTGGAAGATATCTTTTCTTATTTGGGTTGTTGTCAGATCTTCACAGAACTGGAAATCTTTCATTATGACAAGATTACGGAATTACCTCACTAATGAGGGAAACCCTGAACGGCCTTAGAAGCCAAGAAATAAATATTTCAACTCAATTTTCATAATTCAATCATAAATTTGTAAAAATGAACTGTATTTCATATTATTGTAATTTTATTATTTTTAATATAGAATCATGGATTGGAGAAGTCGAAACTTTTTATGATAAAGGAGACCCTTGGAGCTTCATTTCTGTGGATGAAAGCAAACGACCTAGTGATACGATTTTATTCTTGAAGAATTACGAAGAGTATAAAGGCGAAACGATCGGAGGAACGGCAGGATCCTATACCAAATATGAGGATATATATTAACATTATATTACAACAGCTTTTCACTTTCCCTTTCATTTCTTTCTTTTTTTTGTTTTCATTTCTGGTTTTAATTCTCATTTAATTGAATTGGCCGCCTTTTATCTGGATATTAATATTTCCCATCCGATTTCTTCATACAAATTTATTATTTTCAATATAAATAAATAAATATTATTATTATCTTCAATTTGTTTATCTATTGCTAATTCTTATATAGAATTTTTATTAAATTTTGTTTTAATGCTTTCCATGTTAATTTTATCGGTTTCATATTGATCATAGCAAATATTAAATAATTTATTTTGTTTTAATTGAATGAAATCGATTTTAAAATATCCCACTATTTTTGATCTCTTTCATTTATTATTCAGATTCCTCTTCACGTTCATGTTCCACATTTATTACTTTTGACCCCCCCCAAGCCGATTTTCTATTTCTATATTCTATTCCATTCTATTCCACTAATCTTTGTGATTTTTGTGATTTTGTAATTCCTGATCTGGAACGAGTCGTTCTCTATCTTGACATTTTGTTTCCAGTAATTTCCTGAATGACCGCAATCTGGATATTGGAAGTCATATTCTATTTTCAATCATTTAGTTTCTCAACTTCCGTTTATCAGGTTGTCATGACAACGGCATTCGGAAATTCTAATTTCATTAAATTTTGAGTTTTTGTTTAAATAAAAACTAATCGCTTAATGATATTTTTGTGTTCGCACTCGCTTATGTACTTTCTGCAAATCTTCGCCATTCGGTAACTCTTTCCATCACTTCCATCTCTCATCATTTTTCCATACACATAAACATAATAATAATAATAATAATAATAATAATAATAATAATAATAATAATAATAATAATAATAATAATAATAATAATAATAATAATAATAATAATAATAATAATAATAATAATAATAATAGAGAAACGCCAACTCAATAAATTCAACATAAACGCGATATATTTCAATTGTACAACAATCTTCGTCAGGCCGCAAACTGGATAATCAATAATAAGACATAAAATATGCAATATCTAAACAAATTAACTAATAATAATCATCTCCAAACTGTATCAAAAATTTTAAAAAAAAATATTTCAAAAAAAACATTTTAAAAAACCAAACCATATTTTACATAACCCACATACATATTATTTTAAAATTAAATTTTAATTTAATAACATTTAACATTCAACATAAAATTAACAAATTTAAAAAAAATTACATAGTTTACAAAACACAAACATAATTATACCACAAACAAGACTCCCAACCATCATCCTTCAATTACTTAAACACATTCAAAATCTCCGTGGAACGGGCAACTTGATCATTTATTTTTGGATTTAAATATCTAATCAACAATGCCTCACAAGTTACTCGTTCCCAATAATTACTTAAACCTTTTGAAATAATTTTAAAATCAGAGATACCTATTTTTTTACTGACACATTTCCTAACATGATTACTAATATTAGTCAATCCTTTTGGTCGACAGTGTTCAAGAACTCGGGTGCAGAGATGACGGGCAGTCTCTCCAATGTATATGGCATTACACCCATTACATGAAAATTGATACACAAGCTCAGAACACAAACCAATTGGCGTTGGACATTTACTAGTAAACATACTGCTAACTTTGCAAGAAGTGGAAACAATCCTGAATTGATCCTTGTCTACATATTTGAGAATTTTATGTTTAAATTCTCTGAAACCCTCCGAGTAAGGCAATACTAACACATATTTCGGCTCCATGCGATTGGATCGATTCTTGTCACTTTCCGAATTTAACATAGTACTTTCCTCAGGATCAATAGGTATCTCAGATTCAGACGTACGCATACCAACGTTATCAGATTTAAACATTAACTTATCCACAGTCACTTTTGTCATCTTCTCAAGAAAAGATTTAGAGTAGCCATTTTTAAGTAACAACTCAACCAATACATCAATACTTTTTACTGAATTAGCAAACGTGGAGGATAGTGACCATTTCATTTTTAAAATGAAACTGAGTAATTATCTTTTAACGGAAGATATTACTTCAATCCATCGGAAAACGTTACGTAGAACTTTGGAAGCACAGAAGAAAAATAAGCGGATTTTGGATGATGAATTAGTTGGAATAGAAGCGGTTTTGATCAGGTTGATTGGTGATTTTCGTTTTCAATATTGTATCAAATGGTGTATCAATTGCTCTGAGTTACAATTAAAGCATAAGTATGATTCCCATATTAAGAAGTTGAATAATTTAAGAAGATTGTTTGGTATTTATAAGTTTGATGTAAAGGAAACATTTTTAAATATGAGTAAAATTGTGTTGACACATGATGAAGAGCGAATTTTAAAATATGGTCCTAATCATGGTATTAAAAATCGTATTGACAAAACTAAACTGTGTGCTAAAATTGAAAGATTGTACTACAATATGTGCGTGTTTGATAAGAATATTGATAATAATTATGTAAAGAATTTGTTGAATGTGAGTACGATTGATTATATTAATAAAAATAAAAAACAAGATATAAAAGATTTTTTGATCTTGAAGAATTTGGCTAAAAAAGATATTAACGTTTGTAAATATGATAAAGGTAATGGTTTGGTTATCTTAGACCATGATGTGTATGTGAACAAATTGAACGATGTTTTGTCATCTCCACAGTTTGTTAAAGATGGTAGTTGTCGGAAAAAATGGGAAGTTGCCTCCTCTGAAAGATGAACTAACTTTGATAAAAATGTTAAACAAATTGTCGGATGATAAAAATATTGATATAGATTTGGTGAAATTCCTAAAACCGAAAGGATCTCAACCCGCAAAGCTTTATGGTCTTCCAAAAGTACATAAAGCAGGTATGCCTATGAGACCAGTGTTATCGATGGTAGGAACCGCTCAATATAAAATTGCCAAATTTTTGGATGGGTTATTAAAACCGTTAATGGCGTCTGAGTTCGAATGTAAGGATAGCTTTGAATTTGCTTCATTCATTGCTGCACTGAAGAAAAGTTCTGATGATGAAGTGATGGTTTCGTTTGATGTGTGTAGTCTTTTTACTAATGTTCCATTGGCGGAAACGATTGATTTATGTTGTGAAATGTGGAATAATAATGAGTCTGAACATAAGAATGTGGATAAAATTGCTTTTCGCAAATTGCTTGAATTTTCAACGTCGAATGTTAACTTTTTGTTTAATAATGAATGGTATAAACAAGTGGATGGTGTTGCTATGGGTTCTCCATTAGCCCCAACTATGGCTTCTATTTTTATGTCTAGTTTGGAAAAGAAAATGTCTTCATGCCATCTTGTTAAACCTAGTGTGTACAAACGGTATGTGGATGATATTTTTTTGGTGTTTGAGAGTCGTGAACATGTAATGCCATTTTTAAATTTTATGAATGATTTGCATAAGAATATTAAATTCACATGTGAGGAAGAAAAAGGGTCATCGATTGCGTTTTTAGATTTACTCATTCAACGCAAATCGAAACATTATGAGACTGAAATATATAGAAAGTCGACGGATACTGGTTTATATACAACGCCTGATAGTTTTTGTGAGTTTAAATATAAAAGGAATATGGTGAGAGGATTAGTGTTTCGTGCTTGGTCACTATCCTCCACGTTTGCTAATTCAGTAAAAAGTATTGATGTATTGGTTGAGTTGTTACTTAAAAATGGCTACTCTAAATCTTTTCTTGAGAAGATGACAAAAGTGACTGTGGATAAGTTAATGTTTAAATCTGATAACGTTGGTATGCGTACGTCTGAATCTGAGATACCTATTGATCCTGAGGAAAGTACTATGTTAAATTCGGAAAGTGACAAGAATCGATCCAATCGCATGGAGCCGAAATATGTGTTAGTATTGCCTTACTCGGAGGGTTTCAGAGAATTTAAACATAAAATTCTCAAATATGTAGACAAGGATCAATTCAGGATTGTTTCCACTTCTTGCAAAGTTAGCAGTATGTTTACTAGTAAATGTCCAACGCCAATTGGTTTGTGTTCTGAGCTTGTGTATCAATTTTCATGTAATGGGTGTAATGCCATATACATTGGAGAGACTGCCCGTCATCTCTGCACCCGAGTTCTTGAACACTGTCGACCAAAAGGATTGACTAATATTAGTAATCATGTTAGGAAATGTGTCAGTAAAAAAATAGGTATCTCTGATTTTAAAATTATTTCAAAAGGTTTAAGTAATTATTGGGAACGAGTAACTTGTGAGGCATTGTTGATTAGATATTTAAATCCAAAAATAAATGATCAAGTTGCCCGTTCCACGGAGATTTTGAATGTGTTTAAGTAATTGAAGGATGATGGTTGGGAGTCTTGTTTGTGGTATAACTATGTTTGTGTTTTGTAAACTATGTAATTTTTTTTAAATTTGTTAATTTTATGTTGAATGTTAAATGTTATTAAATTAAAATTTAATTTTAAAATAATATGTATGTGGGTTATGTAAAATATGGTTTGGTTTTTTAAAATGTTTTTTTTGAAATATTTTTTTTTAAATTTTTGATACAGTTTGGAGATGATTATTATTAGTTAATTTGTTTAGATATTGCATATTTTATGTCTTATTATTGATTATCCAGTTTGCGGCCTGACGAAGATTGTTGTACAATTGAAATATATCGCGTTTATGTTGAATTTATTGAGTTGGCGTTTCTCTATTATTAAATCATTGCCACGTTTTTTTGATTATTTAAATAATAATAATAATAATAATAATAATAATAATAATAATAATAATAATAATAATAATAATAATAATAATAATAATAATAATAGATAATAATAATTTGAAACACAAATGAACAGTAATATATATGTATGACATCCAAATGTCCAACGGATAATGT
The DNA here is from genome assembly GCA_959609185.1 of Schmidtea polychroa. Classification (NCBI taxonomy): domain Eukaryota; kingdom Metazoa; phylum Platyhelminthes; order Tricladida; family Dugesiidae; genus Schmidtea; species Schmidtea polychroa. The sequence goes on from CAUHTR010000291.1 coordinate 17,732, forward strand.
TTACACCGTAACAAGTATAGAGCTTTCTTATACAATAAAAGTTGACTTTGTCACCATTCTCATTAAGACTTATTTGCTCGGCCTCAACATGGTGTGATATCTATCATATGATGTACCTTTAAGGATCCATTGGTCATCTCGGCTGACAGAATATATCAAATATTGCTAACATAAAGCAATTCGATGAAAGAATGACCTTTGATCTTGGTTGACTATATAAACCTATTGCAACCAGAATAATGCAATTCATTGAAAGAATGGCTTATTGTTATGACTATAGGAATCTGTCATCAAGAGACCAAGAAATCTTATCAAAAGAAATCCACGAAAATCCTTTACAAATAAATGCTCATATTGAAAGCTTCAGGCGATGGGTTTTGTCTATGCCTCATTTGAGATGTCCCACAGGTATAAGTATATATGTATAAGTATATATTCGCTCCCCTACCTATGATACTGAGTCGAGTACTTCATCAATAATTTATTTAAATTTCTAGATTCAGAGTTTTTGTTGAAGTTTCTCAGAATTGCAAAATATGATCATTCGAAAGCTCAGAAACGCCTAGACAACTTTTGCACGATTCGAGCATCCCCGAAAGGATCCCCCTCGTATTTCAATTTTTCCGGTGTAAATAGTACTTTGATTGAAAAAGTATTTAGAGCACAGTAAGTTATTATTATTATTATTATTATTATTATTATTATTATTATTATTATTATTATTATTATTATTATTATTATTATTATTATTATTATTATTATTATTATTATTATTATTATTATTATTATTATTATTATTATTATTATTATTATTATTATTATTATTATTATTATTATTATTATTATTATTATTATTATTATTATTATTATTATTATTATTATTATTATTATTATTTCAGTCAAAATGTGCCAATCGGGAAGACCTCAGAGAACGAGCTTGTATTACTATATAAAACACGTAAACTCCATTTCTTTTTATTATAAAATATCAAATGTATATATTTTATTATCCCTTACACCTGGTCACGAGAGAGTAGCACAAAAATTCTTGAAAGAAAAAATCTTTTATAATTTTTATTTTCATATTCTTGAAAATCTGTATTTGCAAAGGCTTACATGGGAAGTCCATATTCAAAAGAATCTGGAATATGGAGCCCCTTAAAATATCCTTTACCTATCTATCTGTCGTCTAAATATCAATAATTTATTATAGAAGAGCTATTTTGCTATCTCTATTGGCCACTATCTAGAAATAATTAAAACCCTTGTTTTAGTCTCTTTCCAAAGATATGAGATTCTTTAATAAAATAAATACTACCGAAGCAGAAATTTACAGCTAATTCGGTGTAATTTGGCCAGTTGATTCAAGTTAAAAGGTTCCGAATATATAAGGGATAAATTCAAGACATTCCAAACTATGTGAGGGTTGGCATGGAGAAACCTAGCACGGTCAGTGAATCAGCGGCTGAAGGAGATCACTAAAACAATATTTATTATTTTCTATCGCTAAACCTAATATCATTTCTACAGAAGATTGGAGCAATGATGAAATGTCAGTCGAAGTTCTGTTGCAAGTTATCTACATGTCATTTGATATTATTCTGTCAAAAGAGAGCACTCAGATCAATGGAATAATCAGCTTCTTCGATTTAGAAGGGTGCAATAGAAAAACCCTTGAAATATGGTCAGATCCTGAATTGATCAAATCAATAACCCGTATATGGCAGGTATGATTGTTTTCAAGGTTTTACTTTTTAGGGATTTCCGTGTGTACAGGATGCCTTTCCAATCAGGATGAAAGGAATCATCTTATACAAAGAGCCTTTTTTGTTCCATGTTATTCTGAAAATTTTGGATTTTTTTATCTCCGAAAAGCATAGGAAAAGAATTTTTCAAATCGATAACACTAAAATTATTTTCAACAAAATCTCAGGACTGGAAGCAATAATGCCGATTGAGTACGGAGGTAAAGGCGGAAACCTTTCGGATAAAGTTGGTATGAGAAAATAATTATATTATATTTGACTAATGTTGAGGTCTCCTCAATTGGGGGGGGAGATCTCAACTTTATAATCTGGTTCCTAAATAAATATACAGAAATATATCAAATGAAGTCAAACTCAATATTATAACTTTATTTAGAAATCGAAATTTTACTTTTAAAAAATAAAATACAAGGCTCGTTATCTTCTTCTAGAAGTTCCTTTAGAGGTTGCTTGTTCTGTAATATGTTTACTTGGCAGAATATGGTTCATGTACATTATACTAAAAGATAAAACATAACCAATAAAAATCAATATATAGTTATGTCCAATCAATATATAATTATGTCCAATCAATAGATAGTTATGTCCAATCAATAGATAGTTATGTCCAATCAATATATAATTATGTCCAATCAATAGATAGTTATGTCCAATCAATATATAATTATGTCCAATCAATAGATAGTTATGTCCAATCAATATATAATTATGTCCAATCAATAGATAGTTATGTCCAATCAATAGATAGTTATGTCCAATCAATAGATAGTTATGTCCAATCAATATATAGTTATGTCCAATCAATATATAATTATGTTCAATCAATAGATAGTTATGTCCAATCAATATATAATTATGTCCAATCAATAGATAGTTATGTCCAATCAATATATAGTTATGTCCAATCAATAGATAGTTATGTCCAATAAATAGATAGTTATGTCCAATCAATAGATAGTTATGTCCAATCAATAGATAGTTATGTCCAATCAATAGATAGTTATGTCCAATCAATATATAATTATGTCCAATCAATAGATAGTTATGTCCAATCAATATATAATTATGTCCAATCAATAGATAGTTATGTCCAATCAATATATAATTATGTCCAATCAATAGATAGTTATGTCCAATCAATATATAGTTATGTCCAATCAATATATAATTATGTTCAATCAATAGATAGTTATGTCCAATCAATATATAATTATGTTCAATCAATAGATAGTTATGTCCAATCAATATATAATTATGTCCAATCAATATATAATTATGTCCAATCAATATATAGTTATGTCCAATCAATAGATAGTTATGTCCAATCAATATATAGTTATGTCCAATCAATAGATAGTTATGTCCAATAAATAGATAGTTATGTCCAATCAATAGATAGTTATGTCCAATAAATAGATAGTTATGTCCAATCAATATATAATTATGTCCAATCAATAGATAGTTATGTCCAATCAATATATAATTATGTTCAATCAATAGATAGTTATGTCCAATCAATATATAGTTATGTCCAATCAATATATAATTATGTCCAATCAATAGATAGTTATGTCCAATCAATAGATAGTTATGTCCAATCAATATATAGTTATGTCCAATCAATAGATAGTTATGTCCAATCAATAGATAGTTATGTCCAATCAATATATAATTATGTCCAATCAATAGATAGTTATGTCCAATCAATATATAATTATGTCCAATCAATATATAATTATGTCCAATCAATAGATAGTTATGTCCAATCAATATATAGTTATGTCCAATCAATAGATAGTTATGTCCAATAAATAGATAGTTATGTCCAATCAATAGATAGTTATGTCCAATCAATAGATAGTTATGTCCAATCAATAGATAGTTATGTCCAATCAATATATAATTATGTCCAATCAATAGATAGTTATGTCCAATCAATATATAATTATGTCCAATCAATAGATAGTTATGTCCAATCAATATATAATTATGTCCAATCAATAGATAGTTATGTCCAATCAATATATAGTTATGTCCAATCAATATATAATTATGTTCAATCAATAGATAGTTATGTCCAATCAATATATAATTATGTTCAATCAATAGATAGTTATGTCCAATCAATATATAATTATGTCCAATCAATATATAATTATGTCCAATCAATATATAGTTATGTCCAATCAATAGATAGTTATGTCCAATCAATATATAGTTATGTCCAATCAATAGATAGTTATGTCCAATAAATAGATAGTTATGTCCAATCAATAGATAGTTATGTCCAATAAATAGATAGTTATGTCCAATCAATATATAATTATGTCCAATCAATAGATAGTTATGTCCAATCAATATATAATTATGTTCAATCAATAGATAGTTATGTCCAATCAATATATAGTTATGTCCAATCAATATATAATTATGTCCAATCAATAGATAGTTATGTCCAATCAATAGATAGTTATGTCCAATCAATATATAGTTATGTCCAATCAATAGATAGTTATGTCCAATCAATAGATAGTTATGTCCAATCAATATATAATTATGTCCAATCAATAGATAGTTATGTCCAATCAATATATAATTATGTCCAATCAATAGATAGTTATGTCCAATCAATAGATAGTTATGTCCAATCAATATATAATTATGTCCAATCAATAGATAGTTATGTCCAATCAATATATAATTATGTCCAATCAATAGATAGTTATGTCCAATCAATATATAATTATGTCCAATCAATAGATAGTTATGTCCAATCAATATATAATTATGTCCAATCAATAGATAGTTATGTCCAATCAATAGATAGTTATGTCCAATCAATATATAATTATGTCCAATCAATAGATAGTTATGTTCAATCAATAGATAATTATGTCCAATCAATAGATAGTTATGTGCAATCAATAGATAGTTATGTCCAATCAATATATAATTATGTCCAATCAATAGATAGTTATGTCCAATCAATATATAATTATGTCCAATCAATAGATAGTTATGTCCAATCAATAGATAGTTATGTCCAATCAATATATAATTATGTCCAATCAATAGATAGTTATGTTCAATCAATAGATAATTATGTCCAATCAATAGATAGTTATGTGCAATCAATAGATGATTATGTCCAATCAATAGATAGTTATGTCCAATCAATATATAGTTATGTCCAATCAATATATAGTTATGTCCAATCAATAGATGATTATGATCAATCAATAGATGATTATATCCAATATATACACATCAGATACATTAATATGTTCGATAAAGTAAAGTAGTTCAAGAATAAAACGGATTCACAACGGATTACATTATGTTATAAAATATTGTTAATTGTCATATTTGAAAGTAACGACTAGCTGGTTTTAATTGTCGGATTTGGTTGGTTTTGGTTTTATGGGATCTTCTTATTATTCTGGGCTCTTTCGCTATATATATTTACCCTGAACTTATTCGTCTCAGTCCAATAGTCACTTGTTAGGACAAATGTGTTTATGGGCCTGTCCCTGTCATATAACACTAGGCCTATCAGTGAGGATTGTAGAACAGGAACTTAATCAATTTGAGATGTTGTAAGAAAGGTTATGAGAAAACTTTGAATCAATTTTGCGTGCTAAGGTCTATCCTATAAACCAAACCTCAAAAGTAAGGCCAAAGTTGATAATAAATATCGTATATACTTGCTTTTGGTAAACCCTATCACATTTTTCTCATGGAAAAGACTATCCTTTCAATATAGGAAATCTTACGGATACCTAAACACATATTCAGAGGTTTTCCCACAATTTTTACCAGGTTTCGCTATGTAAAAACGTGTCCCATATTTCCAAGTTCCAAAATTCCATTTATTCCAGTGACGTTACTGGTAGAATGATAGAATGTACTCTTCAAAGTATACGAATCCATCACATTAGGCATGGTCCAGACTTAGACAATACAATTCAATCAGAATTTATTTTCATTTTTCATTTCAAAACCTTGTCAGGAATAATATGGATAATATTGTCAAACTTTTAAATTTAGAAAACTGGATCGACGATGTGAAAGAGTTCAACAAAAACAGAGATTCCTGGTGGAGCTTTAAAGTTGATGAAAATAAACGACAACCAGATTCGAGAAACTTTTTAAAGAATTACGAAAACTATGAAGGAGAAACTCTCTGTGGAACTCCAGGATCATATATTAAACACGAAAATATTTTTTAATAAATATTATTAATAAAACATAAAAATAATTTTTGCTTCAATTAATTTGCGGTTATTATTATTTTTTTATAAATTGTTCCATATAAACAAAAAAAGCTATATCAAAATCTTTTCAAGTCTTTATTAAAAGCTTCAGAAATAAATTATAGTTCTGTTGACAGACGGAGAAAACTTCAACAGAAATTGAGACATTTTAGGATTAAATCAGGTTGAAATATTATTAATTATAGTTAACTTTTCATAACAGAATTTAAATTTATATTTTATATTTTATTTAATTATTTTTATAATTGTAACTATTATAATTATTATAATTGTAATTATTATAATTATTATTATTATTATTATTATTATTATTATTATTATTATTATTATTATTTATTATTATTATTATTATTATTATTATTATTATTATTATTATTATTATTATTATTATTATTATTATTATTATTATTATTATTATATTATTATTATTATTATTATTATTATTATTATTATTATTATTATTATTATTATTATTATTATTATTATTATTATTATTATTATTATTATTATTATTATTATTATTATTATTATTATTATTATTATTATTATTATTATTATTATTATTATTATTATTATTATTATTATTATTATTACTAGGGACTCTGCCCTAGTTCGCTTCGCTTCACCAACCCGTCAGAACGTGGGGATAATAAAGTTAATATCCAGGGTATATCCAGTTATTAATATGTTTTGCATAACTATGATAAACCGTTTCTAAGTAATATAGAACGACAAGTACAAAGAATAAATACTTCATAAAATAAATAAATAAATAAAAAGTAAAATTCGGATGGAGGGGACCCTTAGTTTATATATATATATATAGAGAGATTATTATTATATATATTATTATAAATATAATAATAATAATAATAATAATAATAATAATAATAATAATAATAATAATAATAATAATAATAATAATAATAATAATAATAATAATAATAATAATAATAATAATATAAGATATACAGTTGGATATTATAAAATTATCATAGTAATTGTGAAGCTGGTAGAATATAAGAGGTTAGTAAGAGAATGAGGAAGTGGGATTGAAGTTGTTCAATTATCTAGTGGGAAATTCCAATAAATTCTGATCTCAATAATTTTCTATCTATTTAATCAATTTGAATAAAAATAATATTAATAAAATTAAATAATTAATTATATTTCTTACTTCATACTTGACAAATAATAATTCAGAATATGGTTTCTAGTTTAAATCAATAATTTTTGTTCAATCCTGTAAGGTTTGATCAAATCAATACTGTTTGATTGGATGTAATTTGAATTTCTTTTTCAAAAATTCCATATATAATTACAAAAACATATTCAATAAGTGGTGTTCCAATTTTTGTAAATAAATTATTAAAATCTTTTTCTTTATTAGCTTCTTGATATAAATCATCGATAATAATAATAATATCAAATCCTTTAATTATCGTTATTTTTAATTTACATAAATGGTCTTGTGTATCACCTAGTATCATAATAAGCTTCCCAATGACAATATATTTTATAGAATTTTGATTTGAACATAGTTGATAGTAACAATTTACACACGAATAATGTTTTCCGGCTACCACTTGGTCCAACAATTTGATATACTGCATCATTTCTTAATTCCATTTTAATTAATTTAATTAATAATTTTAATAAATGTTTAAAAATATTTGAATATGCTGAGTAACATTAATTATAAATGTCCATATTTAATACATGATATGAAATTCCCCATTGGAAAATCACAACAAGCTGTAGATCGAACAGGAAAGTTTTCGATCATAATTTTTAGATCAGGAAAATGTCGAGTAATGGAATGTAAGCAACCCCTTAAAACCGGACATTTGAAATATAATTTACATGATTTACAAATTCAATGAATAACTGTAACAATCGATATCCGAAGATTTATAAATTTATATGAATTACAAGAACCAGAAATATTTCCAGCATTACGTCTTCAGAAATATGATCCGCCAAGTGTCAACGTGTTTTCTAGCGGGAAAGTAGTAATACTCGGAATTAAATCTATTTTTTACAATCAACATGTAGAAAATGATATTGAAGAAATCAATATGTTAATTAATTAATAAATAATTTGTTTAAATTAATTTTACTTTTATTCATTTTTAAAATTGTGTAAAGGTAAAACATATATATTTATTAATAATTTTAGTTTTATTATTTAGTTTATCTCTTTGAAATAAGTTTAAAGAAAATTCAAGCCAAACTCCTGAGCTTCTCGCAAAAAAAATTTACCATTTCACAGGTATTAACATTGAAATATTTCTCGATATGCATTATGACAAAGTTCAGGGATCTGGTGATCAATACGTTCAGAATTGTATTGTTTGCAAGGACTCAATGAGAGTAACATGTTCCAATGGATGTCCATACTGCCACGATTTTAAGCGAAACCAAACAATCCAGATATTGTTGGCCGAAATTCATAAAGCGTATTATTCAGATATTTTTGATTTAAAATAAATTTTATCTGTAGTATTATATAATTTTTATTGGTTGTTTAACAAGAAAACTTTTTAACGAGAAAAAATACTAGGAAAAAATTAGAAAAAACGAAAAAAAATTAATAAAAAAGTTTAAAAAAAAATCCCTACTAAAAATACACTACTCACTACTATAACTGTTATTTATTAAATTGATTAATAAACGTATATCGATTTAATTCACCAAACAACTCTATTATATTGGATCTATAACTCAATGTTGGCAGAAAACAATTCTAGATATCTGCAGCTATTGCTAAGTATAAAATCATCAAAATCTGTGCTGTACAATATTACACAAATAAAAATATCAAATAAAAATATCTCACTGTAGCATTAAACACGTAGGACATTGGAATTGTCATTTATGCATAAATGTTACGCACCCCCCCCCTCCAACTGATAATGGTTTGGTAGGTATCTTTGCATATCTTTATAATGGTATGATATTGTAGAGAGATTAGGCAGTTATATCAATCATAAAAATAATGCACAAATGATCCCAATAAAAAATAATAATAATTATATAATTATATAAAAATATCAAAAAATATATATTCAAGAAATAATAAAAATTAATTGAATTTAAATGTTGAAATTTCACAAAATTTGAATAATTTGCGCATCAACACGATGTTAATTAAAGAAACAAATGAGCAAATAAAAATGTTAAAATTTTTGTGGAAAATAATTTTTTTTAATTGAATTTATATTTATGTTCATTTAATTTTCATTTATTATTTATGGATATTCAATATAATTCAATAGGATAATTATATTGATCGATTAAAACAAAAATATATATAATTAAGTAAGCAATAAAAATTATTTCTGAGAAACAATTTACCTGGGTAAACCACGATAATAAGCAAATATATTTTATCTTTCCATTTTGTTTTAATTAATTGAAATATGCCGATTTTATGAACTCCATTTATTTTTCTAAGAACAATTTCTAATGGAAATTGCTTTCCCAAATAACCGTGAAGTCAAGTGCAATTAAATATTCTTTATGTATTTTTTCATTAACGCTTCAGGAAGTAGAGATTTTACTGGAAATAATAATATAGATATATACAAGTAGAAACAAGGGTGGTTAAGTAATTATAATCAATTTAAACAAAATCATGTTATTAATTTGTCAAACTACTTGTGAGAATACTAATTATTATTATTATTATTATTATTATTATTATTATTATTATTATTATTATTATTATTATTATTATTATTATTATTATTATTATTATTATTATTATTATTATTATTATTATTATTATTATTATTATTATTATTATTATTATTATTATTATTATTATTATTATTATTATTATTATTATTATTATTATTATTATTATTATTATTATTATTGTATTATTATATTATTATTATTATATTATTATTATTATTATTATTATTATTATTATTATTATTATTATTATTATTATTATTATTATTATTATTATTATTATTATTATTATTATTATTATATTATTATTATTATTATTATTATTATTATTATATTATTATTATTATTATTATTATTATTACTATTATTATTATTTTTAAAATTTAATTATTGTTTTTCGTTAGCAGCATATAATAATACTTAAATTAAAATATAGTTATTGCTGTAGTTGTTTGCAAATTTTATTTAAAGATTTCTTTTTATTTTGATTGGTTGATTTTCTATTAAATATTAAAATCTATAAAAATACAAATTTCTATTAAAAATTAAATTATAATTTCTCCATAATTCTAATGTTAAAATAGTTAATTTTCTATAATCAAAATTATAATATTATAATATCAAATATTAAAAGTTTTTATTTGCTTTATCAATTATTTTTTGATTATATTTATTCCTTTTGTTTAAATGATGTGATAAAAAAGGAATTTGAGTAATATGGATAAAATCAAAAGGGGTATTCTCCTCGAATATTTTCCTTCAAAATAAATTAATTCATGAGAAAATTTCAATTTTTTTGAAAATAAGCTTGTCTATAAAAATGAGTCCTGAAAATTTCCTCTTCCTTACCAATGGGAATTCTTAGTAACATCGACATCTGCCTTGGAAAGTTTCTTATATATTGTTTCCTTTAAAAAATAATTCAAGAATGAACCAAAATCAATTCGTATTAAATATTTATATATTATTTTATTGTAATTTTTTAATTAATTAAGGAGATATTGAATTTTCTTTATTAATTTCTTTATTAAAATGTGTTCAATGTTGAAAATATAGAAACTTACTGTCAAAAATAAACGTTTCCCTTAATATTGAGTATAATGAGATAAAGCTTGGAAGGATAGCAAAAGAACTATATCGGAGCCCTATGATAGGAATACTAGGAGAAATGATTGAATGTTGAATGATAAATGAGCAGCATGAAGAGCCGTAAGAGAGTTAAAGAGAATAATGAAATATGCAAAACAGAATTTTAACTACACAAAAAGGAAAGTCACCAGGATGCCAGCGGTGAAGGGAATAATAACAATAGATTTAACCCCATTAATGATTAAATAAAGGATTTCGTGAAGTTTTAGAACGATAGGAGATTTACATTTTTATTTAAATAAAATAAAAAAATATTGTAGGGTTATTGGGTTGGTGGTAATATTTAAAGGTTACCAATCAAATTTCTGACTCCAAAGCGTGCTTTATTTGATCCATAAAATAACAATTCTCAGACAATATAAACCTTTATTGATTATCACAACTGATTACACGAATTATAACAACACGATCAATTCAACACTCAAATAGGTAATTAACCAGAGCTTATTGCAATACTACGTGAGGAATAGCTCTACTGGTATAATTCCCAATTACTGAACAATCACCAGCCGCTGATCTGACTCAATAATTTGGTAAATTGAATTGAATTTCCTTTGCTTTGACTTGAATTTTTGCAGTATACCTTACTAATTGAACTCAATTTTATCGCACCGTTTAGTTCCTATATTTTCTCTTCTTTCCAATTTCTAATTTCTCTAATTTTCTCTAATTCAGAATTATTTCTCAACTACCTTTTTAATTTTTCTCTCGACCACTAAATTTTTCTTATTCCATTAAGAAGACTTTTGCTTTTATAGTCCGCACTTGTCCGACACTTGTAATAAATCATTTTTTCCCTTCCTGTCTCTCCATAATATATACAGCTCCTGTGTTATCACCGATAGTTCGGCACTCGAGATAATTTGTCATTTTTACCCCATTTTGCTTCTAGCATTTCCCATACTTTTCCCAACTCCCATGTTGCCCCTGGCAGTTCTTCACACAGCATAGTTTGTGATTTTTTTCATTTCTGCTTCTGGCATTTTGCATATTTTTTCTATTTCTCACGTTATCTCTGAAAGTTAGGAGATGCCGATTTTGCTTTCATGTTTTGTTTTTGTTTTCTTACACTTATTAATTATAAGTGACCTTTCTCCGCTTTATTGTTGCATTTCTTTTGTTTTGTTATTCCTTGCTCATTTCTCAATTTTTTGCTTTTCTAGTTTTCTTCTCCAAGCTCCAGAGTGCTATACCAATCACGTTATCGGTTTTCCTCCAAGTTATTCTAATTATTTATTATTTAGGTCTCCTCGACAATATCCAAATAAAATTGTTTCATTCTCAGGGAAAGGATGGGGAGGGATTCAATTTGTCAACTTTTATTATCAAGCCTTTAATTGAAGGTAAGAAGTCCCTAATCTGAAATTAATACACGGCGGTGAAAATTTTAATTTTACAGATCTTATACAGCAATAATTATTTACCGATTCCTTCAGTATACAAATAAACTTTTCCTTCAATAGACAGAATTAAATTATACTAATGTACATATTTAAACAAACGAAAGAATAAATAAATAAATAAAAAATAAGCAAATATTATAACAAGAAAAAATATATTAATATTCTTGAGAAATATAATTATTTGTTTGAATAGATTTCAACGAGTCTGTTGATGACAACCAAATGTATTGAATGGGGGATGCCTTTGCAGAGCTTATACAAACAAATTGGTTAATAACAAATATATTTATTTGAGGGTTTCTGAGGTTTTTCCAATAATTTTTGAATCTCTCACAGAAATGGTAATCGATTTAAACAATGCCGGTCAAAAAATTATTTTAATATATAGTTCTTTTAATTTCATCAATTTCCTCCTCATTTTCCTGTTCTTGTGTGAGATTTGCAGCAGACAAATTCTTTCGCAATTTCCCAGAATTAGATTCAATTAATTTTTCATTCATCCAGTCTGGGAATGATAAAATTGCTAAGAATTTGCCTTTATCTTTTCATTTTTTGTTTGTATGACGTTATTATTTAATGATTCGAGGTTATTATATTAATACTCTTCACTTTTCAAAGACTTTATAGGAGTCTTCAAAAACTATTAAAATTATTATTATTATTATAATTTATTATTATTATTATTATTATTATTATTATTATTATTATTATTATTATTATTATTATTATTATTATTATTATTATTATTATTATTATTATTATTATTATTATTATTATTATTATTATTATTATTATTATTATTATTATTATTATTATTATTATTATTATTATTATTATTATTATTATTATTATTATTATTATTATTATTATTATTATTATTATTATTATTATTATTATGATAAATGAGCATTAAATTGAAATGCGTAAAACACCTGATATATTTAAACAAGAAAATTCACATTGTCATTCTCATCCTAAAAGCCCTTTGTAAACATTAAAAGGTTCAGAAATATCACCTGGTATAGAAACAGGTAAAGGCTTTCCAAAGTAATGGGCATAAGTCCTCTTTCTTTGATCTTTGGTCCATCTGAATTTCCAATCTAAAATAAAATTTTTTTGTTTAAATGGATTAATATTATGCAATCTATATGGGAAAGCATTTTTAATTATAATAATTATAAAAATAATAATAATAAAAAAAATTTAAAAAAGTAATCTAATTCACATAAATCTTAATTTGTATGTTTTGTTTGTTTGATTATAAATTGGATAAAATCATTTTTTGAATGAAATTGAAATAAAATTCCATTTTGATGGCAGTTTCAATTGTAATTAATGGCGGCCTGGGGAAGCTAGGCCTCCTCCCTCCTTCATCACGAGATTTAATTCATCTTCTTGCACTGATCTGAAATCTCCCATTTTCTGATCTAAGTTTTGAATTAATTTTCCATTTCCTCATTAAAGTATTTATTTTATTCACATTCTCAAAAATCTCTCAGCTGAAAATCGTAAATCTGAGATTTGAACTCATCCATTCTTCCTTTGGAATAATTAAGAGAATTGAAGTTTAAGTCAAATGAAGGTCACGCATCTTGTTTCTTTCAAAGAACTTTGCACCATTTTCATGTATTGCTGTCCTGGTTGCGTTATGCTTTGAATGTTTTATTTGGTGAAATGTATCAATATGTAGAAACAATAAAATAAAGACTGTCTTTATTAAAGATGAAGATTGACTCAACCTTTTCAGAGGTCTTAGTTAATTTATTCTGTATAATCGCGAAACTGAAGTCAAATAACCTTATTATTCTTGGCCCAAAGAATCATATGAATTAAGCTCATAAATATGATGTCTGTAAGAATGATATTCATGGATTAAGGGAGGATTGGGATGTACCTAGGAACTATGATATTCCTCAAAAGAATATAACAAAAAAATAGGACAAACATTTCCTATTGTATGGATTCCAACTTGATATAATAATAAATATCCCTTTCAAGCAAATCACTTACATTATGCTTTGACTTTGAAGGAAAAGGTCATCAACAATTTCTATGTAATCCTTTAAGGTCTTAGCATTTTGGAAATCTGAAACTGGGAGAAACTGGCCTGCAATTCGCCTGCACAATGACTAATTTGACTACGTTGAATTCGGAAAAAAATATTATTTTTTACATCGAAACTTCCCACCTGGATGGTAGACGATATCGAATAGTTTCTACAATGACACTCAAAGCTCTCCATAACCAACCGTGCAATTTATTTTTTTAATTATTAAGCACGAAATTACTCGCGGTATTTTTTGGTAATATGTAATTGATTCAATCAAAATGTAGTATTTTATCCGCCATTATCACCACCACAACCCAACTCATACTAAATAACAATAAAAGTTTATTGACTGGCAGCAATAGCATTTATTAAAACTATAAACTTGTTTTAAACCAAAAAACAACGAAAAACGTGGGAAAATAATAAAGCAACAGTAATTTATTAACCATCGAAATCGATATATTTGCATTATTGAATATATTCGACTAAAACACGGAAAGTGTTAATTTAAAATTTGTGGAAACTAATTATTTTTTATTTTCATGTCATTTAGGCCATATTTGGCACAAATCAAATCTTGATATCTGTAGTTCTTGCTAAGTATAAAATCATCAAAATTCTCGCTGTATCATATTATGCACAATTTTGACTATGTTCATATTGCATTATAAATTAGAAAATATTTCATTTTATCTAGAGTCTAGACCCGACTTATCCTGGTGACCCTTTCTGAATTGTTTTCAATATCTTGTTATGTCTTAATATTTAATATGCTTCTCCTTTCCTATTACAATATTAATTTAAGAGACGTCCGAATTTGTCTTAAAGACACGAGGCTGTCGTTTTATTGTTTTTTATGTATAAAAGCTTTCTTAACTCATTAAAAAATGGCATAAAAAGTATCAGCGTTGCATTTTAATTGTTTGTTTGAAAAACCTGCAGAAAAACAATTATGCAAAAGATTTTTTATGCAAGAAATTTGGAGATTTTCTGCCATTTAATTACATTTTTAATGGAAAATTAATTTCCTATGAACGTACAAATGTTTGCAAACCCATATCATCAATTTCTGTGATCCCCGAGGCCAAATAATTATTTCTCCCGAATTTCCTAGTGGTAAATTGTGCTCTATGGTAATTAAAATGAAAAATTGTGGAATATATATTTTTTTACATTTAATTATGGGATTTTTCATAACAAAAATTATTTGTAAAAACTTTTAAAATATTTATTTTTCGATTTTTGATTGCAATCCAAATGGTTATTCTTTCTGTTTTTATTATTATTCGTTTTTTTATTTAAAATGGTTCCTTTAATCGTAGGCATAGTAAGAATTCCCCTCCGAAACGGTCCACCAGTTTACCACTCTTCACAATACAATACTTCGCAATTTTAAAGCGAAGAACATAAAAAACGAAGGAATTTATGTTTCCTATTAAGGGTTCCCAGTTCATCTTAATGTTGGCCTTAGTCGTACTTAGATAGAAATTTAAAACGGAAAAATAAGACAGTTTACTTACATTTACAGAGCATTCGTTAAGAAACTCTAGAAGCTATGATCTTGAATATATGATAAAAATCCTCACTAGACTTATTAAAACAAATTAATAAAAAACTAAGATAAAGATGATTAGGAAAATAAAAGGCTTCAAATTTATTAACTTTCATATAAAAATAAAAAAATATAAAAATAACATGATTAATTATTACAGAATTTATATTCGATTTATATTTGGTTTCTGTATCGATTCATGTTGAATCTAGTTTCTTACATAGTACCGATGAAAGCCGAATAAGCTTGAAACTAATATGCCATTAGAAATTCTATCAAAATTACATTAAAACATCCTTTTAAACATTAAGTCATCCGAAGACCAAAAGCATTTGAATTGAAATATCAAGTATCTTTTTCTATTGAGGTTAAATGAGTCCTCGTTAACAATGAATGTGAAGAGCAAGGCATATCAGCCTAGCCCAACTGCTATTGTTTAGAAATAATTCTTGTTTTTCTATACAATATGTTTTCAATGTCATATCATTTTTAAAGTAATTTGCTTTTATAATTGTTTGATTTTTATTAATAATATTTCCCAGTTTGTTTGAATAAGACTGTGTAAACCTTTGTAAATTCATGGAAAATTTAAAATTGTTTTTCAAATATCCTTTGTGGATTTAAAATAAAATGGAATTCGACAACAATAAAAGCTAAAATAAATGCGGGCTTGCCTGAATTCCTGAATGTGAAGGAGGGTCAAAGATGGTTTTTAAGGTTTAAAATATAAACATGGATCTTTAAGAGAACCTAAGAGAAGATCCAATGCAAAATAAATAACAAAAAAATAAATTAAGATAAGGCTACATTTTCGAGTCATCTTAAAGAGATTGGCAAAGTGAATGAATTTGTCCATTTCTTAATATTATGATGACAATGGGTACTGTGATATGGGTATAATCCCAAAACGATGGTAGTCAAAGAGTCAATTATGAATAAGTATACCACACCCACAGTATTCATGGAAGAGGTGATGATGGAAAGGTTCATCTAGGTCTACTAAAATCTGATTAAACCTTTGATACTGACATTATTATTCATAAAGTAAACCACTGAAATAATCAAATTTCAAGACCTATTTCAATATAAAATCTTTTTTAAAAAATTTAAAGATCGTAACGAAGCATTAACATGGAGAGGTTTATAATCATGTTTATATTGGACGTGAATATTCGAGATAAACTATTCTCTGTGGAAGGATTATTAAAACTTTCTTATGGATTGCCTTTTGGATTACTGTTCATCGTGTTAATATAAATGAAAAGCTGAAATTGGAGAGTTGATTTCCTAATTAAAAGACCTTCAGCAAATCAAACAGGAACAATTTTAACGTTGGTCTTAATTATGGAAAACAACCAGATGCAAATTCAATTTTAAGAGTCAACTGAAACATGTTTGATTCCAAAATAATTATAAATTTAAATATAAAGATCTTACCTTGCTTGAAATCGTCCTCTCTGTCGGTCGGTGATCCGAGACCATATTCATGAAGGATCAAGCAAAATATAAGTATCAGAATTTTCATGACAAATTACAAATTTCTCCACATATAATAATAGGACAATTTTTAAAATTTTATTCAATTACTTCTTTGGATTTGATTGGACAATATTCAGTTGAGATGGGCAACGCCAATTTCATTCGTTGGTTTATTTAACCATTTATCATTTGTTGTTGTTGTTATAATTATTATTATTATTATTATTATTATTATTATTACTATTATTATTATTATTATTATTATTATTATTATTATTATTATTATTATTATTATTATTATTATTATTATTATTATTATTATTACTATTATTATTATTATTATTTTTGTTATTATTGTTATAAAAGATAAGAAGAATAAAGAACAAACATCTTTGTTCCAGATTAATTGATATTCTAATGAAATTTAATCCAAAAGCATTTAAAGTAGATGGTCACATAAAACATTTAGTGGTGAAAAAAAACTTATTTCTAAATACATTTCGTAGATCCTGTCACAATTGGATATACCAAATGCATCCAATCTTTGTGGTAATTACCCAAACCAAAAAGTACATCAGAAATAATTTTAAGATATCTGATCAACAAATTTAGCCAGCTACCCTATAAATTTATTGTAATAATTTTCATTCGGTACTTGTGGCTTACAAACCCCAAAAATATTCCAGTGAATGAATAAGTGTAATTTGTCCAGATTAATTAGAGAGCAAAGAGTAGTATTCCAATTGATATAGCTCATTCCATTTGTATTTCCATCAGATGAAATTGAATATAACAAAAGAAAATATCGTAATGTATGGTTCATATTATACATGTTCATTTAAGGGAACCAACTTAAAAAATTACGTTTGTAATTACTTATGATGCAAGTTATTATCATTTTAATTATGGTGGAAATTTTATAATTAATAATGAAATAATTTAAAGACTTTCCATTGTGCGCTAGAAAAATGTGAGAATACAAATAGGGGAGAAATAGAAAATATTAAAATTTATTAAAACAATAAACGAAATAAAACTCAATCAAAAGTGAAAATAAAACGAAAAAATAATAATAATAAAAATAATAAATAATAATAACAATAATAAATAATAATAACAATAATAATAAATAATATTAAAAATAATAATAAAAATAAATAAAAATAATAATAATCAATAATAACAATCAATAATTATCAATAATAATAATAACAATAATAATAATTAATAATAATATAAAATGATAAAATGATTCGCATTTATAAGGTCTTTCACAGCCATTATAAACAGACTAAATCTTTATAAATGTTTTTTCATTGTATAATTATTATTATTATTATTATTATTATTATTATTATTATTATTATTAGTATAAAATGATGATTTCTTGGTAGCAGCATTTATTATTTAAAACAATAAAATGATAATTTAAACCTTTTGCTGCAAATAATGTATTTAATGAAAAAATTTCGACTATCAGATTGTTATTATTTTTATTATTATTATTTTACATGTGAAATAAATTGCAAAATAAAAATTTGAACTAATAAAAATAAACATGGATTTAATTTATTCACAACAACACAATAATCATATAAACAGGATACAAGAGGCCAATTTGTCCAGATCAGCTACCAATGAAGGTTTCACTGACGGGCATGTTGACCACCCCGGTAACTATTGGATCATTTTCATTATTTTTCATTACGAGCACCTGTCGGGAAGGGGCTAGATTATATTTGGGTGTCATCAATAATATTACTTTAATTGTATCTGCTATTCCCTTATCATTGATGCATTCCACATATACCGAAAAAGGGTAACTGACTCCTGGCACGATAAGTGGAACCTGGATTATTATTAACATTATTTTTATTATTTTTTACCATTTTTAATTATTACTATCATTTATTTTTTATTTATATTTATTTTTTTTATTATTATAGCTGTAATTGCAACGGTTACCTGAATAACAGAATCATCAATTGAATAAATCTTTGGGTCATAAACAAATAAAATAGCAAGATCTGATGAAGCGTTCTCTAAGCTTGAATTTTTGAGGTAAACATTCATTTTAAAAGTTGGTCCGATTCCATGCACCTGAGATGTTGTAATGTAGTTATATAATGCAGTAATGATAATGACAATAATAATCAATAATAATAATCTATAATAATAATAATCAATATCAATAATAATATTAAATAATCAATAATAACAATAAGAAATAATAATAATAAGAAATAATAATAAAAATAAATAATAATCAATAACAATAATCAATAATAATAATAATAAATAATAATGATAATAATAATCAATAATAATAATAATAATAATAATAATAATAATAATAATAATAATAATAATAATAATAATAATAATAATAATAATAAATAATAATGATAATAATAATAATAATAATAATAATAATAATAATAATAATAATAATAATAATAATAATAATAATAATAATAATAATAATAATAATAATAATAATAATAATAATAATAAATATAAATAATAATCAATATTAATAATGAGCTCTAGAAACCTCAATTGATAATATTATAGGATCAGATTTCCTAGAAGAAATTGGGTTTTGCTTGGTTTCCAATATCTCCACATAGCTTCTAGCTGTTGCAACTCTAAGCTGACAAAGGTCCGCCATAAATTTCCGATGGATAGCTGGAATATTAATCCAATTAAACATGAGAGATAAAGAATATGAGAATCAGCATTGAAATATTGGTCCCATTATATAGATGTTTCATTTCCAGATAAAGGTGAGGAAATCCTAATAGTCATGAGATGGCACTATCAGATCAATTATATTGACAATATCACCGCGTATATAAAAAGGCAAATAGGAGTAAGGATAAAACTCCGACGTGGTGAAAGTTTGCAGTTGGTAATGTGCAAGAGGGAATTTCACAAAAAATATTCTCAAATCTTTTTACAAATTTCATGGAATTCTTATACCACGGTAGCAAGGCAATATATAAATAGAAACGCAAAGGCCGTCAAGTCAGATAATTACTATGGAGAATAAACAGATTTAATAATAAAGTCCTGACAATGATGAAACGTATGAAAACTGTGATAAAATGTGAATAAAATTATGTTGATTGTGTTTAGCATTTACAAAGTTATTTTACATTTTGATATTGATGTCAATTAGGGAAACTGTCGAATAGTTAGATAGGATTCCATGCCTTTTATATTCAATACTTATCTCCATTTAATGTCATTAATTCAGTACTTATCGCATATTTTCATCCTCTAACCCTTTATAGGACAGTAATATATCGATGTTTGTTGATACTCACGAATTTTCGGCAATGCCTTTTTCAAGTAAAATCTTCAAGCTCTCTTTTTAATAAATTCAATAGAAAAAATAATCAGTGATGAAATTGGAAATGAATTTGGCACAAAGATATTAAGTTTCCTTTCCAATATGATGTTGGACTTCTCCATTGCAACGCAAACTTCACGCAGTTAGAACAATAAATTAACCAAAGAACGTTCTCGACAAAGTATTGATGTAATAAAATTGATGTTTATATGGGCGTTATTAGACATATAGACCTTAAAGTAACTGTTTAATATTTTAACCAATTTCAACCTTTGCCCTTTAAAGGGTTAAATAATTCTCACTTCCATTATTTTTACAATTTTCATAAATTTCGATTTCTATAATTTTATCGATTTGTAAAATTTCAATTATTTTTACTAAATATTAATAATTAAATTTCGAAATCATAATATGGTAAACTCAAAACTAGTGGACTTGATGGCAGAAAAACAAAGTTGTCATATTAATATTTGTAAAAGTAAGGATAAAACTGGTGACGGCGATGGTCTAGAATAAGGATATGAAAAAAATAATAATAATCAATTAAAAATTAAATAATTAATAAAATATATTTAAAATAATATCGAATCATAAATTTATTCATAAATAGTAGAAACGGCCATCCAATACATGTTTAATAAATGCTCTTCATTGTTTTTCTGCCGATTAACCCACATCTTGAAGTCAATAAATGACATTTTAGATTCAAAGGAACAGCCTCTTCTTCCCCGCAGATCCATTTTTAGATTGCCCCAGTGTCCCTCCATTGTATTCGTGTGGCATCCGGTTTCTTTGTTGACATATTCAACTTCGTGGTTTACTGCGAGATGTTTATAATCACAGGAAGGAAGCATACTTAAGTTAAAAGTTGGAGTGTAATACCCGGGCCACATATCAGAGTAAATTGTTGTTCCTGGTTTTATATACTTTTTAATATGTCCAATTAAAGTTTCTCTTGTTTTATCTTCTAAAATAACTGCAAACCATTTATTTGTTATTCGTTCAATGCCACCGAACATCCAAACTTCCGGATATCGTTTTCCTTTGTTGTACTTTGCTTTTTTTGAAATGAGTGTTTCGTCTATTTCGACGATACAATTCGGACCTCCAATTTTGAACTCATCTTCACTTAAATTCAACAAAGAAGTCGAGCAAATTTCGGACAAGAAATTGTTCCAATCTGCCATTGTTTGATTTGATAACTTTAACATTATCTGAACCTTTTTTGTTGGTATGGCCATGACCCAAAAATACGTTAAATAGATTAACTTTTCGAGAGAAATTTTGGATTTCTCAAAAAAGCTCTTTTTTCTAACCGAAAATGATGAACAAGCTTTCGGGCATTTAAAAATATAACCATCTTTTAAGGTATTTTTTTTACTAATGACATCTGCTTGCCACAGGTACAATTAAATCCATTTTTTAAAACATTTTTAGATTGTAAATACTCGATTGTTTTCATTCTTTCTTTTGTAATTTCGATTATTTCGAAGAGATTTGGAAGTTTTTTCATTTTAAGGAATCAAAATTTATTATTTTAAATATTTTATTAATTATTTAATTTTTAATTGGTTATTATTATTTTTTTCATAATCCTTATTAATTGATTATTATTATTTTTTTCATATCCTTATTCTAGACCATCGCCCTGGTGACAATATACAATATACAAATATACACTTGATAAAGGCTGTGCCGAAATATCGTGTACCTCATATATGTTTGTTTAATCAATAGTATTAGAAATATTAATATGAAAATTATTGAATTTAAAAAAAGATCAAAGGTGAAAGCAAAAAATAAATATGATAGAAAGACATTGATTTTATTTGGATTACAGAGAACCTTATTTATTACATATTGATTTACTTTGATAAATTTAAACTTTGATTATATTATCTTTTTATAATAATATAATTTACTATTTATATATTTAAGTCATTACCGAAAAATATTTTAAAAAAATAGGTCATGTTCACTTCAAAACGAAATTTAACAAATATATAAATACGCATAAATTTTCTTGGATTTTAATTGTTAATTTTTAAACTCTATATTAACTTCACTTTGTATGTATGTTTGAATGTTTGTATGAGCCACGCAAATCTTGCGACGGTAAATTAACCCACTTTCCGTGATAGGATCGAGCTGAAATTTGGCACTTGGTTTCGCCATCGAGAACAATGTATTCTTACAATTTTTTAAAATTCTCAAAATTTCTTTCAAAAAATTTATAGAGATAGAGAAATAGTTTTAAAAACTATGTTTTTTTCGGTTAGTTTTTTAAGGTTTATTTTTAAGTATTTTAATTTGGTTTAAAATCTATATATTTTATTCACACCCAAAAATAATCTTAATATTAATCAATAATCCATGAATATTTTAATTTTATAAACACAATTATTTAACTTACCAATTTAGCCATTCAAAACATTTGAAAACAACAATTACAACAACAACAACAATCCGCATTCGAACTATTTAAAAACATTCAATGGTTATTTTTAACAACGTTTCACATATTACACGTTACCAATAATTTTAAAATATTAAAATCAGACAGGTACTCACTTATATAGATCAATGCCTTGGGGTTGATAGTGTTCAAGAGCTCGAGTACAGATATGACAGGAAGTGTTTCCAGTGTATCTGGCATTGTATTCATTACATGTAAATTAGATATAATAGTTATTGGGACATCTCATATGGGCAGCAATATTGATAAGATAATTGTATCCGATAATTAATAATGGAAAATTCTGTGACCACGTGTGTTTTAAATGTTTTTAAATATTTCCCATGTTAAATTGAGTGCATTTAGATTGTTGTTGTTGTTTTCAAATGTTTAAATTTATATGTTAAATACAAGGCTATGCATATATATATATAACATTTTATTCAAAAATATAAAATATTTTATTCAAAAATAAAAAACATTTTATTCAAAAATATAAAACATTTAATTTAAAAATATAAAATATTTCAAAAATATAAAAATTTTATTCAAAAATAAAAAATATTTTATTGAAAAATATAAAAATTTTATTCAAAAATAAAAAATATTTTATTGAAAAATATAAAACATTTTATTCAAAAATATAAAAATTTTATTCAAAAATAAAAAATATTTTATTGAAAAATATAAAACATTTTATTGAAAATAAAAAACGTTTTATTTAAAGTTATAAATATTCTAAATATTCATAAAAGAAATAAATATTATAAAGAGAAATTTAAAACTCATAATATAATGATCAGAAATTAAATTAATTATATTTTAGGTAGGCATGCCGAAATTATCAGAGACATGAAGACAAACAAGAAGATTGTTAAGAGCGTTAGAAAATCATTGACAAAAAGAAATGGCCAAAGAAGGAGAAATATCGTTATCTTGTGCACGTAGCGTGGTTGAGAAAATTACAAAAGGAATGTCTGATGATGAAATTGTAGGCATAAAAAAGGAAAGAAAGCTCAAATCAAATCTCGAACTTCTAATTAAACTTCGCGATACTTCAAACCAAGATGCTGGAATGATTCAAAATTTATTAAAAGAATATATTTCCCAACCTGATTCTGAAATTTCACAATCAACAATCTCAAGAAATTTGAAAGCAATGTGCTATACGAGAAAAAGACTTGTAAGAGTACCAGAAGAAAGAAACAGTGACGGAACAATCGATTCAAGGGGCATTTCCAATATTCCCGATGAAAATTTGGTTTTTCTTGACGAAGCTGGATTCAATTTGCACTGTACTGGAAAATATGGTTATTCCCTGAAAATAACAAAAGCGTTTTAAACGCTCGAGCAAACAGAGGTCAAACTATAAGTCTAATGGCATCAATAAAATTGTTTTATATTTTTGCATAGCCCTGTAATAATACTACTAAACAGATGAGTATTTAGGGGAGGAGGCAATATATTATATCTAAATAATGCCAAAATAAACCACCCGATTGTATATTCAACGTGGTTCGGTATGGAGGTTACTAATTTCATCGTTTAACGTCATATATAAGTATATTTTTGTGGCGGGGATTTCACAGAGATGATTTTGATTATAGAAAACTAAAGGATAATAAACGGTTCATTTTCCCTGGCAACTTGATGGCATTAACCCAATTTAAGTGGGTTAATAAATGCCTATCTTATTCTCGCAATAAGGAAAATCATTACCAACGGAATTTTCCCGCTCTCGAAAGGCTTGATCAAGAAATAATTTGGTTTTCTTTGGAATATTTAACTTTTCAAATTGAGCTTGTGGTGGGCCTTTGTTTGATGTTGGAGCGTTGAAATCGGCTGTTCGTTTCAACAGTTTAATAATCAAACTCCCACCTGAATTGTATTTGAAAATTCTAATTTTTGTTTAACCATTTCAAGCCTACTTTTAGTAACCATTAACAAGGCAAATTGTTCACGCCCAAACTGACCAAACAACAAACCCGTTACGGTATCAGAAACCACAATCGTGTCGATCAGGTCTCGATTATTATAGATCTGAATGGTGTCATTGCCCAACGAAACAATGGTTCCTTGGATGCCATGCTGCCCGCTATCCAATTGACACATACTGACTAGGGTTGCTGGAAGGGTTTTGCACCAAATTTGACGACCCTGGTAAATAAAAGATAATCCAGTGAAGTTCTTAAATTGGTTTGTAATTTTACTTTTGGACTAAAACAGCGTAAGGTGTCATCCATGCATCCAACAACGAGGTATTTGTTTGCTCTCAACATTGATAACGGCTGAGTGTTTAATTGAATCAAACTTTTAGCCATTGTGTCACCCCTGAGTAATTTCAGGAAATTTTAATTAACTCTTTTCTGACATATGAAAAAAATGTTTATCACCTCTTAACGACATAGATTTGACCGTTTCTACAGGCAACATATATCCGAAACTCGACATCGTACAGACCAACGGCATACATAAATACAGGAATCGCATTGAAGGTTATCTGAGACAAGAAGAAATTTTATTAAAAAAGTACTGAAATTAAAAACTATTGCTTCTTATATCACTTCTTTGCAGTGTTTAACAAAGCCTTCGTATTGATGAAAAGATTCTAAAGCGTTATACTATATACCTTCAATAAATGTAAGAATTGGAGTCTTCAATTAACCTTTTGTTGGGTTCAGTCTATAAAAGGATAACTTTAGGAGTGCACAAAGAAATGCTATTTAGAAAGATATTAGAGAGTAAATATGTGATAGAGTAGAGTAGAATAACTCCGTGAGGTTTCCAGATTATGTGGAGTAAAATAAAGATCATTATCCCTATCAGATCACTTGCAACAAATAGAAGGTTAAAGAAAAAAAAAAGATTCGAATATTTTTTTCCTAATAAATTTATAATTCTTCTTATTTAAGGTTCGTGGTCGATAATAACAGTTGATAAAGGCAGTGCTGAAAATTTGTGTTATATAGAAATTTAAATTTTTTATCTATAATTGTAATGAAAATAAATGAAATATTAATATTAAATCTATTCAAAAATTAATATTATATGAGAAAATAAGTATATTAAAGATTAAGGAAATTGGTATAGTTACAGTCGAACCCGCATAATATCATAATATAGAGCGACTCTGATTGTAGCTGGAACATATGATGACCGTTTGCAGTCATATATATATATATATATATATATATATATATATATATATATATATATATTTCTTTGTACAATTTCTGTAAATCCATGTTTTTAAATATATTTCAATGGTAATTAGATTACCCTATTAAGATGTCATGAAGATTTTCATTTGCTTCATCTGAAAGAAATACCAAGAGAAAAGGTAAACGGCGTGACCGCTAGACATAGAATAACCCTCGCCACCAAAGAAATTCATAATAGTAAAGCATCATTAGTTGATAATATTAGCCTAGGAAATGGTGCAATATTGCATTTATAAGCTGCATTATATACTAATCAACTAAGCACTACTTACCTTATTGCTACAAATGGATGTATAGATCGATGAAAGAATAGACATGGTCTTATTTTTAAAATACACATGGAGTAAAAATCACGTTGCAGATATCAGTGCAGAAATGGTAAGCTTCTATATTCCCTGGCCACTATGCAACCTGCGATATCTTTAACGCTGATATAACAGGACTTTATTCCCACGCTTTGTCATAGTGTCTCTCGTGTTATCGAAGGAATCGAGCTTTCAGGTGGCAGGCTTTCGAAAGAGAGATTGACATGGTTGGTTGAGGCTTCCAATTCGATTGTTGAACCAGTTTCAGTAGTTCCTTTAACAATACACTTGTATGAACCCAAATCCTCTCTTCTCAATTCATCAAAAGTAATGTTTTTATAATTCCTAATTAATTGACCGTTCTGTTACCAAGCCTATCTGGTGTTTGTGAATTTAGGAATAACACTATATTTCATTGATTACGAGTCTCCCATTATTAGAGCGTGATTGTTGATTTGTTCTTGGCGTATTCATTGACTGGATGTTCTGTGATTAGACGACGACGTAAGAGTATCAACAGCAGCTTTACAAAATTTATCATTTGTAATTTAAATTCGATATAGAATTGAAGCATTTCGTTGATCCACAAATTTTTACAATTCCAGAGTTTAGAG
This sequence comes from Schmidtea polychroa, assembly GCA_959609185.1. Taxonomy (NCBI): domain Eukaryota; kingdom Metazoa; phylum Platyhelminthes; order Tricladida; family Dugesiidae; genus Schmidtea; species Schmidtea polychroa. The sequence continues at coordinate 45,054 of CAUHTR010000291.1, forward strand.
TACATTTTTTGAATTAAAAAAATGGATTTGTTCGAAAGAAAATGCATTATTAATGTTGTTGGTCATGCTCTCAGCTCTTGTTTGGGCCAAGTCTGTCAACTCTTTCTTTAATATGTTAACTACTGAGGAGTGACTAACTGACCACATGTTTTATATAAAAATATTGAATATCAAAATAGTTTTTAGAAGAGAAATTTGTGTTTTGATTTATAAACTGCTGGGACATAAAAATAATTAATCCTCTAAACTTTAGATTTTCAATTTTCTTCAGATAATTTTCTTTTACGATTCATTTTTCTATGTTAGGGATTAAGTCTGCATCAATTAGAAATAATAATTATTATCTGCAATCAATACCTGATTTTGCAATCCAAATATTTTTTAAATGTAAAAATATTTAAAAACAAACAGCAAGCAGTATGTCAAATGTTTTAAAAATGACATTTTTTAACTGCGTTTATAAGATGAATTGTAGTTATGTAGTAAAATAGAATACTAAATTATTAATATACTCATGTGCATAAAAAAGTATAAGGTGATATATTCTAATGTGTTATAGAATAAAATAAAATAAAATTTTATTTTTTAATATTTTAATACTAATTTATAAATAGTTTATATTTAGTTTACAAATTCTTGTTTAAATATATCAACGCGCATAATAAAGTACAGTAACCTCCCGCTTAAGTACGCAAAAAATGTGGAACGCATACCGGCTAAGTACGCATAAAAAATATAAAAAACTTGGATCAATATTCATTATGCAAAAAATATAAGAAACCCAAGCAAAATTGTTTTATAAAATGGAAAACATAAGATAAAAGTTAACTATTAAATAAAAAGAAAAAAGGAGATTTACACTTTTAAGAATTTTTATTTAGAAACATATTGTAAAGCAGATATGTCAAACTTGCGGCCCACTTGATATATCAGTACAAAAAAAACAAAACAAAACTTAAAAATAAAATTTTCTATGTAATCACTTATAACTGTTACATTTAGTTTTTATCGCCCATTAAACAAAAAATTAAGGAAACGAACCCCAAAAATCTAGTTAGGGTGCGAAAATAAATTCTGGTTTGTCGTACTATACCGAGGTACGTTGGTTATCCTGCTCCAAAGTTCTCAAACAATTTTGGGATTTGAAAGACGAAATATATGTCGGTTTTTAACATCAAAAAAACAAGACATCGCCTTGTTTTCTGATACAGTGTGGTGGCAAGATTTATCTTTTATGGTTGATATAACGAAACACTTATCCGATTTAAATTTGAAACTGCAAGGAAAGGATCAAATCATTACAAACATGTGTGACCAAGTTAAAGCATTCAAATGTTACCACATTTTCTTCAAATTTTATTATTATTATTATTATTGTTATTATTGTTATTATTAATAATAATAAAAAAATGTTTTTTAGTTTTGTTGAGTTTTTAATTAAATAAATATTAACGTCGGTGTTTCAGACTCCACATGTTCTGAAAAACAATTATTTATGTAGCGGCCCGCCGGCTCATGATACTAGTCTAATGCGGCCCGCAGGCCAGTTTGAGTTTGAGACCCCTGTTATAAAGTGTCAACTGCACATTTTTTTGCTTTTATTTTTTTGAAATCTGTGCTATTTTGATAAATTTCTTTGAAAGTTTTCAAAAGAGCATAGAAGATTGTTGTAATCCCCACCTGCTGAATATCGAACATCTGGACATAATAGCTGATTGTCTATGTTTATTGCCATTTCACATAAGTTGTCAAAGTCTGCAAACTTGACTAGACACTCGTTTTCCTAATAAGAATCGTCCAAAATTGAATTTGTTATTGTCATTGACTCTGCTTTCCAACAATGAGATGATTGAATCCAAGTATGGTATAAAGACAGATTTTCGAAAGTAATCTTCAACATTTGAACCATCATTATTTGAACGGTGTGTTTGCCTCTTACATTGTCTGGGAATTGTCAGCTGGATATTTAATTGTTCTGCCAATTTCTCACTTTGAGAAATAATCGTCTTAAAAACACTTCGACATTTATATTCGACATTTAAACTCTTGCTACATTTAGCTCCATTCTCTTTTATAAAAACTCACAAACCTTTCATCTTTTTTTTCAAGTAAAATAATATTGTCGACAAACACTTCAAAAATGCAAAAAAAATAAAAAAAATATTGATCTATAGTCGAAAATGAAGAAACATAATTTGAATTTAAAAATAATCAATCAGTAAATAAGAAAATAAAGGATTTATTTATAATTATTAAGCTTAAAAATTTGTCGATAAGTACCTTTATTATTTTCATTATTAATCAATTTATTTATAAATCAATATTTGAGTGAAATAAATAAAAAACAGTGTTTAACATTAAAAACAAACCGGAAGCCTCCTTAAATTAACTTTTTTTTGTCTTGGGTTTTTCCAACATTGTTTGAGCGCATCTATTAAAATGTGTTTAAATTAATCGAAAAGTAGAATGGTTTTGGAAATCCGAGGGGGCAAGTGCCCCTCTTGCTGACGCCCATGTATATATATATATATATATAATTTCTTTGTTTAGATTGATTAGTCATATGTCTTTGTTTCTTAAAATGTCTTTGTTATGTAATTTTAAAAACACATCCCTTTGGGTGGTATGACGTAATTTCCTTTGTGACATCATATATATATATATAATTTAAAAAGTCAGTAAGAAAGATTATGTAATATCAGATGAAAACATAATAAATGTAATCAAGATAACTTACTGCATATAAAACTGTAAATGCCTCTGGATCTATTATCAGTAGCTGGCCAGCCTCCGTTCCTACTACTAAACAACTAATAGCATCATCTTCTGAATGGGATTTCTTTAAGGTTGTCAAACAAGTTGCCACAGTCTGAATCAATTCAATCGGAAGTTATTCAACATCCACACATAATGATAAAAAATAAAAAGCCGGAATGTTAATTAATTTAAGTTCGCTTTAATTTTAGAGTTTGGAAATCAAATTAACTATATTAATGGTGGACAACCTTCATTGGATTAGCTATGTTGTGGGAAGCTCCGTGAATAATAAAGGATGCGACTTCAAAAGTATATTTTAAGAATAAATATGAGGGGAAAAATCGACAGAAGGAAATAGAAGGAAAATATTTTATACAAGATCTTTTGTTGTTTTCAATTATTATTTAATTAATTAAAATAACTATTTAAATTTTCTATATTTTATATTGAAATCAATTAAAAATATTTGTAGTCAATATTTGCATTAATGATAAAATTACAAATGCTTCGATTGTTTGAAAATTGAATAAATTATTATGGATGAAGATTTGAACTTAATTACTCTTAACGTTGACTTATAGAGGATTTGTAGCTAAAAGTAAAAAACTCAATATATATTTATAAACATATTATTTACATTTTACTCTAAAATCTATTGATTCAAAGAAAAATGGTTTACCTGTTTCTTTAAAGGTACGTTTTTATACATATTGCAAAACTCTTCAACCTTTTCACTCGATAACATTAATAACCGGATAGAACGTACCGACAGTGTCAGACCTTCATTCCTTAATGTCAAATTAAATTGAAAGGTATCACCTAAATCAAACCTTAAACAATCCAACTCTTTCTTTAACTGTTCATAATTTATCGAATCCTACAAATGCGATTATAGTTAATAAAATATGACTTATGATATTGACAACTCAATTTTACCTCAGCAAACTTTTTCCAGATATCTTCTTCCTGTTCAATCACCGGTAAAGGTGGCAAAGTAAATTTGAAATAGGGTTTCATATTTTTATATACATAAATGTGCGGTCCAGATGCCACTGCTAGTCCTTTTGAATATTAAAACGATAAATTAGCCAATGTCATGGAGACAAAATAAAAATGGTAGTAAAATGTGATATGAAAGTTAATTCTAAAAGTTTTAGGCTTGAGGCAAATTTTAATATTTAATTTGGTTATATTCTTTTTTTTTACTTTTATTTTTTTATCAATTTTTTAATTTGTTCATTAAGGAAGATTCTTTGCCACTGGCTTTTTCAAAAACACTTAATAAAGACAGTGCCGAAAATTCGTGTTAAATATAAAACAAAATATAGGTAACTAGCCTTAAAAATAAAAGCATTGACAACGTGGTAATTAGTAATTATTTATTAAAGCAAATAAATCTAGCTTCGGATACACAAAAACTGTATTTGTGTCGTTTATTTGAGTTCATTTATGGATAGCAAAATATTTATTTTCTTCAGGCCTCTTTAATAAACATTATTGAATAATAAATTTTCTTTATCTATAACTAGAAAACACACAAAATTTGGCTTTTAACTTTGTCAATATTTTTAATTTATTGAAACGCAAATCTTTGTCTTGTTATAACAAAAATTAAACTTTTAAATAAACGGCTTATTTCTATTATTCAATTTTTTGTTCCTAGGCCCAGAATGAAATAATTCTAATTAATCAAAAGAAAAACTAATACTTAATAATACTGAAATAATAATTAGAAAAGACTTCAATCATTTGTATTTAATTATTTAATCAATTTAATATTTATTTTTATCAATATTAGTTTCGACATCATTTTTAAGATGAAAGAAAACTATATAAAAATAATTCATTTCTACAGAAATCAGTAGAATAAAAACTTGAACAGAAAGGTTGGAACTGGAGAGAAACGCAAATTAAGAATTACCGTGCATTGATAAATGAGTTTTGAAAATATTTGCCCGAAAGATGGATATTTCATCTATCAAAATCTTATCAGCTTTGCATTCTTCGTAATAATTCAGTAAAGAATAAGAAATGAATCCCCAAAAACATTAGAAAAGCAAAAAATGATTTTATAAAAGCGTTTGGAATTGTAGGTAAACTTGCAGATGTGAAAAGATCGAAACAAATTTCATTCTTGATGATGAATCTAACTTTACTTTAAACAAATCAAAGAAATCTGCCTACTATAGTTCATAGAGATAAAGTAGAAGACTTGCCCGTCTGTCCCAATATTCTTGCCTATTCCGCAGTTTCCTTTGCATATGAAAAATCAACATCAAGATTTATGTAGTAAAGATGCCACAAGAAACATTTGTGGTTCATTTTGAAAGAAAAATGTCCACCATGCAAAATTCACCCAAAATTGGCTGTCAGAGAAAAATAACTGTTTGCTCACAATACCGCAGATACGTCCAATTTAAAGATTTTATGGACATTCGAAGGATCAAATATGCAACAGAATCAAAGAAAAGGCTAAGATTTTCCAAATCATTTTCAACATTTTAAAGACAGCATCAATCATGCATATTTGAAAAGCCTTAATAAATAACAGAAGGGGACAAAGAGTACCAAGAGTACAGCCATATTCTGGGTTGTGTACCATCACGCTTTAAATTATGGGAAGTACCCTCATCTTGTTCCTGTTACCTATAGCGGGCTGATGGTGCATATTAGTAGTCCTCGTTCCCCCTACTTCTCCTGCTCCATCCCAAGTGGAGGCAGGGCTTGCAGCGTACCTCACTGAATGTGTTCTCCCTCGAAAAGAGGACCCATTCTTGTGGTGGAATACGAATATGCACCGTTTCCCATCGCTATCCAATTTAGCTCCGCGGTACCTGGCTTCACCTCCAACGAGTGTCTATTCAGAGAGAGTTTTTTAGTACTGCAGGCGGCGTCATTTCAGATAATCTTTCGCGTTTACTTCCATCAAATGCAGAACGACTCATTTTTCTAAAAAACCGGCTCCATCACCCGCAGGTTTTGTTGACAAAAAAGTAAACCGGCTCCGGCTCCTGCATGTTTCAAAAAACCGATTCCGAAACATCCCTAATTAGGACCAGCCTTGATCTCATTGAAATAACTCTTCAGAACGGCTTGAATAACCGATTTTCTTTCTTATATTGAATTTTACAGAAAGGAAATCTTTTAATTACTTTTTTAAAGGATTACTTCAATGAAACCCCAGCCAACACCATCCATACAAACATTTGATTCTCTCAAACTTTTAAGCACTTTTTAAAGCTTCCTTAGCGCACTTCTCACATTCATTTGGGGTGGAAATATAAATTGATCGATTGAAATTCATGGAATGATTACCCCCCTCTCTCTCTCTCACTCCAAGCGTCACATAAATGCACTCATAATTTCATTGAAATTTAAAACATTTTTAATAACTATTTCCTAATTTTTGTATGAAAGCAAACTTTATTGAAAACTCTCGCTTGAATTGTGCAGACAATTGCAAAACAGAATAAATTTCAATTTTTATGAAATATCAAAAAAAATGAAAATGATTCAAAATAATTTGTCTTCATTTGTGAATTTTTAAATAATGATTTCATTAAAAATAAATTTTAACCTGGAGTTCTTGGTTCATTGCGATCAAGAAAAAAACTAACAACCCCAGTTGGTAAGTCAATTATATTGGTTTCTTTTGTCAGACTTATTCCTCGATAGACTTTCAACTTCATCTGCGTGGATTTGGATTTGTGGTCAGTCAAATCTGCTACGACTAGACAATTTTCTCCGTCTCCGTTAATATCACAAAGACACATGCATTGTGAGATGGAAAACAAATCAGCAAGAGTATTTTCATGAGCAGTAAGCCAATTTTTACTAATACAATTAAGCAAATTAATTTTTTAATTAATTTTTTGATTAGGAAAACAACTTCTCTTCTTTATCATTGTTTTCTGTCTGTTTTTCAGACTGTTTATCCATATTTCAATCCCCTTTGTAACTAATGTCAATTAAATTTGCTTATTTAATATATTAAAACAAATAATATTAATGTCAAAATTTAGTATTAATATTTTTCATTTCATTTAAAGTATATATTCCTCATAAAACGACTAAAACTGATAGCGAAAATTGCATTTGTATTTTTATCGTAAAACTTTAAACGATGTAGACATTAAATAAAATGTAATTGTTTTTTGAAGAATTTTAATTAGATACTTTTAACAATTATAAACTATCAAATATTTTTTAGAAAATAATATTGTGTAATATAAATAATAAATTTTAAAAATAATTATGAAATTTCTATTTTATTTATCTATATTGCGGTATTTGTATTTATATATCGCGACATTTTAAAAAACCAGCATGTCTAAGTTGGGTAAATAGATTTGTAAAATTATTTTATAAATAAAATTCTTAATTTATTAAGCTCTTGTAAGTGTTTCTGATAAAAAGAACTTAAAATATTTGATTGATTCTCTGGCGTCTTTAAATTATAAATTCATTGCTTCTGGTGGAACAGCTAAATTCATTGAAGACAGTAATCATGTTGTTGAAAGAATTTCAGATTATACTGGTTCGCCGGAATTATTGGATGGCAGAGTGAAAACTTTACATCCCGCCATTCATGCAGGTGATAAAAGAAATTTTTCAATAAAATAATATCATTAAATTTCAGGTATTTTAGCTCGGGATTCTGAAACAGATAGGCATGATTTGAATAAAATGGGATATCGATACATTGAGTAATAATTTCCGTTTAATTATTAAAAACAATTACTATATATTAAGTCTTGTTGTTTGCAATCTGTATCCATTTGAAGAAAACATTTCTTCGGCTGATATTAAATTATCAGAAGCAATTGAAAGCATTGATATTGGTAAGTTTTAAATTAACATTTTTGTTCGTAGGTCAATACCAATCTTATCTAGATTTCACATAAGATTTATTTATTATGGATATTTATCATTTTGATTTGTAATTTATTAATTCATTTTACAAATGATTTAAATTAATGTTAAGTTGCATACTAATTATATGCTAAATTAAAGCCCAACTTTCAAAATCTTTTTGATTTTTGTACATTCATTCGAGAAGATAAAATAAAGTGACACAAAATTTATTTTATGCTCCATGCATTTTAGAGCTTATAAAATACCACAACGTAATATATTTATTCAAATATTGATTATGTTGCCACCGAACTTTTGATGTTAATGTTCTCTGACATCACGTGTCCCAAAAATCGTTAAACACAAACTCCAAACGTATATTTGTTTTATAGTTAATATAAATTTCTCAATAAATAATTACAAATTTTAGTTAACCACGATTTTGCTCGCAATTTCTGATCGAAACTCGCCCTGGAAAGTCTCGACCTTGTGCGATTTAAAAATAAGTTTCACATTTTTATTTGATATTCCGTTCTCTGATAAGAACTCCTTTAACACTCATTTTTCTAACTCTTCAGTTCCTCTTATAATTCCCTTTCAGTTCTTGACTTTGTTGCTCAAACTCTTATTGTCAGTTTCTTCTTCCCTACCTGAGGCTACTGCCGATTATCTGAATTTGGAGTTTCCTTATATACTCCCATAATCGTTGTAATTGCTCCGTTTTTGACATAATTAATTTTGACTTCCTTAGTTATCGTTCTCTAATTAGTTATTTCTGTTGACTCTTTTAGTAATTCCCCTTCTTTTGTTTACCCTCGTATATCCGACTGTTTGGATAATTGCCCTCTAAATTCTCAGTTTCTTTATTCTCCCAAATTTCTGCGCTCGGATTTTCCTCATCGCTCGGGTTTTCCATTAGCCAATTAATTAATTAATTAATAGTTTGTGTTTTTTCCATATTAGTCTGTTTTTCGACCCTTTCTAAACATTTTCTAACAATTTTCTAACAACGTTTCCATAAATACCATTTATACGTAGCTTAAATTAACTAAATTGCTTCTTTTTCATTTTAATTGTCTATTATTAGTTTATTTATAGAATACCTACTTATTTCATAGTTAAAGTGTCAAATTATTAACATATTACATACTTTAACGGACACGATCAGTTATTTCATGGAATAACTAGGTATACTGCATTATATACTTTAACGGTAACATATATATTTATTTATAAATTACTTAATATAGTATTTTTTATTTATAGTAATTATTTCTAATTTTAGTAATTATTAATTATTTATACTTGTTATTCTTATAATTACAACCCTAGCCTCCATATGGCTATCAAAATTGCTCCCTGAGCGAGCCTAATCCCAACACAGCTTCAATTTCGATAAAATTTCACTTTATTCCATTTCCTCACGTTTGCACGTTTTTCCATTTCGTGTCTGATTGTACCCTTTTATAGTTCTGTTTCTTTGATTGACCGCCATTCTTTTTCGTTCAATTTCGGTTTTCTTTACCTTCTGAACTATTCAATTTCACATAATTTAATAATTTACTTTAGCAACCTCAACATAAATAAATACTGTTGGGGTTAGCGCAAAAACCAAAAATTCACATATAAAACGAAAGCATAACAAAAATGGGTAAAAGCAATAAAAGTGGAAAATTAATTAAAATTTACTAAAAATCAATATTAACCGGGGGTATCGGGTATGGTTGAACGCCGAATTGATAGACGAATTCAGAAATTATAATAAAAATTTATATAGGTGTTCACAGGGAACGTTACGGCGAAAAAACAAATTATTTAATCGGTAATGGAAAACCCGAGTGGGAAACCCGATGCGCAGTGAGACCCGAACAACAAGATAAGAGAGGGAATATTTTGAGCCCTAATCAAGGGTAAACTAATTAAAGTAATTAAAAGACCTCAAATATTGATTTTGGGTCTCGGGGAAATAATTTAGAGCGATTTTCTATATAATTGGCCTCTCGTGAACAGTATAAAAAGTGAGCTCAGAAGTGAACAAGCCGCCAGTTGGTCGAAGAAAAGGAAACAAGAAATTTAACAAGAGTAATAAGGAAAACTGTGAAGTTAGTGTCAATTGAATAATTTAAATCGAGCGCACCAGAAAGGGACATCTCCCATTGGAAGATTCATCCTTACGTAAGATTTCCAGTACTGTTGAAAGGTGCAAAAAGGGGTTGTATCAAGTGTGGTAGAATCAATAAACAGTGTAACAAAAGTGTAATTGTATTAATCTCGAATAAAGATTTTGTGTTGGGTTTTTAACTTATTTCCAAGGACACGAAGGAGTCAGACAGTAATACCGACTTGCACAAATACCCAACAATACTTTGTTTTTGGTTTGTAATTTTAAGATACCGAAATACAAATGTTAAAAAGAAAACATCCATATTATGAGCTTTCAATAACTAAACTACGTATTGGTTGAAAATGATCATTAAAACCTTCAGTGTTCATGAAAATGCGGAACATATGACGATTCATAACTTCCAATGGCTAAATTATTTTTTGAAACTTAAAGAATTCACTAAAACTTTCAATTTAAAAATATCTATTAAATGTTTTTTTAATTTTATCACACCTTTCCAATCTGATTCGTATCTTAGTTTTCTACTAAATCAAAAGCTTTGTAACATTAACTGAAAAAAGAACCTTCTCTCATTCAAAATTCAATTTGAAAATTATTGCAACTTATTTAGGAGGTGTAACGTTAATTCGTGCAGCTGCGAAGAACTTTGCTCGAGTAGCGGTATTGTGTGATCCTAATGATTACGAGTGTGTAATAAATGAAATGAAATCCATCACCAATCAACTATCAAATGAAACTCGAGAGAAATTAGCCCTCAAAGCATTCTGCCACACAGCTCATTATGATGAAGTGATAAGTGGTTATTTTCAAAATAAATTTCGTCCGGAAACAACGATTCCGTTACGATATGGAATGAATCCCCATCAAATACCGGCAAACTTATTAATTAACCTGCGGAACAATCCAACAATAGCAATGCCATTGAAAATCGTCAATGGCAGTCCAGGATTTGTGAATCTCTGTGACGCGCTTAATGCCTGGCAGCTAGTGTTAGAGTTGACCCAAGCGTTTGACAATAAAATACCTGCTGCTGCTAGTTTCAAGCATGTCAGTCCTGCTGGGGCTGCCATTGGTTTTCCTTTATCAGGCGATGAAATTAAATCCTGCCTTGTAACAGGAATGGAATTGACTTCGTTAGCATCTGCATATGCTCGGGCCAGAGGTAATTGTCTTATAATCCTACTCGCCCTCCGTGCTATAGCAACTTTATTTATTTCATTTTAAATAATTATTATATTTTTAATTAATTAAAATATATTTTAAAGATTATTGATGTAAATATAAATATTATAGTAAATATAAATATTTCATAATATAATTTAACGAATCGATAAAATTAATTATATTTATTATTAATTTATTTTATATAATTATAATATTTTTTAATCTTTTTCCACATTGTCAACGAGTGCCTATGGTCACTAATAGCAATTAAATGGTTGGCTACACTTCGGGTGTTTAATTTAGCTCTTTTATTTTAACATATTTGTACTAGGAGCTGACAGAATGTCTTCGTTTGGTGATTTTATTGCTCTCTCTGACTGTTGTGATGTTGCCACAGCCAAGATTATCTCACGAGAAGTATCCGATGGAATAATCGCACCTGATTATTGTGAGGAAGCGTTGAAAATTCTTTCGGCAAAAAAAGGAGGAAAATATTGCATTTTAAAGGTGAAAATTGGAAATGAGTAATCAATGAAACCGTTTTTAAAATTGAATGTCTAGATTGACAAAAATTATCGGCCGCAAAATGAAGAAATTAAAACCATTTTCGGATTCGAATTAAAACAACAACGAAACAATGCAATTATTAATGCGGATTATTTCAAAAATTCCGCTACTGGTGACTTACATGGGGTAATGGCACTGTTTTTTCTTTTATAATGAAGATTTAATTATAAGGGGAAATTGAATTAAATACCCAAGCTTAAATAAAATTCTTAATTTCGGATAATATAGATTAGGTCAGCGGTTACCAAAAATATTTTACATTAAATGTAAAAGGATGGATCTTTACATAAAATAGCTCTACTTTTCTTGAGCAGGCGTCTTTTTAAAGTATTCATTATTCATTTGAGCTTAAATAAATTTTAAATTATTCAATTTGTCAAAAATCTTGATGATATTGTCTAATTGAGTGGTGAACGTAAAGTAATATTCGGTATTTATGCAGTTTACTTCCCATCCTCTCTTGTTATATTATATAAAATTAATAAATATTTTATTTTAATAATAAATGATTATTGATATTTTAACATACGAACTATTTTTGCAAACATCAATTGTAGAAGACCCAATAACATTTCCTCGAGGTTTGCTTCTAGTGGTCAGACCTTGTATTTACGGAACTGGGATGCATTTACGAAAAATACGCCAAGGCCGTGCTGTACGGTTTTCCCTCCATGCCCACTAAGAGCATGTTTATCCATTCGTCAATTAAGTATTCTTTCATTTTAATTTTGATATCTGGTGTGTTACCCACATAAAATATGAAATTCATCATAGCACTAGCCATAAAATTTTACATTCATAAAACATTTTCTGGGTAGAATATTCATTACATGAAATTGATATTTCCTCTTTCAGCTATGAGGTTTAGCCGAAATATATAATCAAGTGGATCTTGTTTTGCTTTGAAATTTGTGAGTGAAAATTAGCTGTGAAAAAAGGAAAATTTGTTGAGAAAAAAGGAGAAAATTACATCAATAAAGTATTTCTAGAGTTTCCGTTGTTAAGAATCTTTTTTGAAAAGACGTCAAATTATTTTCTTATACTTGTTAGTTTTTATCAGTTGTTTTAAATCACTAGTTTCTTTATTATAACTACTGAAACATTCCAATTTTGCAGACTTGATCATTCAACTTTGACAAATACAGAACATAGAAATTTGTTTTTCTTATCTTTAGTATGTATTTTCTTTAGTTATATCAATCAATTTTCATACATTTTCAAAATTCGAAATGATAAAAATAATCAATTTTTATTATTAGTATAAGGCAACGGTTCTTAAACGTGGGTCGCGGAGCATTTTGACAAATTGAGGCAAATTTAATATTCTTTGAAAATTTTTTTAGATTTCAAGCGAACTTTAAAAAATTAAATTTGTTTATTCTTAAGAGTATTGTTTAAAATATTCAATTCAAAAAATTAATACAGAAATTTACATAATTTAAAAAACTGTATTATAACTTTCTATTTAAAAAAATTATTAAAAATGAAAAATTATATTCCTCATTATGAAAAAACATATAAAGAATATTTGGATTTGGGATTTACATATATAATTGTAAAAGGTGAATATAGGCCTTAATGTGTTTTATGTGGCACCATTTTAAGTGCCGAATCAATGAAACCAAATAAATTTCGAAGGCATTTTATGACAATGCACAAAAATCTTTGAGTATAAATCAGTTTGAAGAAATTTTTTTGGAAATTCAAACCAGCCAAATGCTTCGTTATTATTTTCAAAAAAATAATTATTCACTTACTTCTGTCTGGATAAAATTAAGAAATGAAAATCATTTAGTCGCCAAAGAAGCATTAAAAATTATACTCCCCTTTTCGACAACTTACATGTGTGAATCCGGGTTTTCGGCTTTATGTGCAATTAAAACGAAATACAGGAACAGACTAGATCCTGAAATCGACATTAGATGTGCTCTGAAGAGAATAGTGCCAAAGTTTGAAGATCTTTCTAATAATAAAAAATAATATTAAATTTTTAATTAAAAAAAAATTTTTTTGAGTACTTTAATTATTTAAAAAAATTTTTGGGTCGGTTGGAGAAATATTTTAGGATTTTGGGTCGTGACCAAAAATCCTTAACCCAAATGTTGCCACCGTCCTTTTAAAAGAACGCTCCTTATATATTTTTTTATTTTGCATACGCTAGTTATTTAGAGATATCTATAATAAGAATGTGTTTAGCACATCACAATTACAAGTCTTGACCAGTTAACTTCTTTGTTTATTCTTGATTTTGTATACACTGCGGTATTTAGTTCTCTGATAATGCAAGAAGTGACAACATGGCTAAATGGAGGTATGTATTTACTTACTATAACTAATTTAGTAATGATATTTTTTAATTTTTAACATGTTAATATCTTCTATTTTTGATATATACCATAAATCATAAAAAAAAATTCAAAGTAAAATAACTTTATTTAGCTACTTTAAATAAGATTTTACTAATTTTATGTTTTTTTTTGAATAAAATAGTTTTGGCAACATCTGGGTTAAGAACCGCTGGTATAAGGCATTAAATAAGACAGAGATTCATTAGGTATATGACAATAAGTCAACAACTTTGTATTTGTGAATTCTGCCTAATTTAAGTTGTGGATTTTTATGAATTTAGGGTTACATGGACTTTTTAAATTTTATTAGATTCTAAAAATATTTATCAATCTTTTAATACAAAATTCTGACAAAAATCGCAATGTATCCAAACAAAATTTCGGGTAAAAGGCCATAGATGATAGAAAAGGAAATTGTTGCAATGACATTTATGCATAAAAAATTCATAGCCTTCAAGGTGGGTATGTTTTACCCAAATTCCTAATTACTATCTACTGTTATAAATTTTTAATTTGATTTTCTATTTATAATGTTTGAAATTTTTGTGTCGTTCTAATTTCATTGAAATATTTAATTAGTTTTTGTTGTAAAGCTCCCAGAAACGGCAATTCGAGATCTTATAGTAGCTACTATAGCTTTAAAATATACTCAATCTAATTCAGTGTGTTATGCCAAAAATGGCCAAGTAATAAAATTAGTCTTTAATATCATGGGAAATATTATTATTGCTTTGATCAAAGGTTATCGGTATTGGAGCAGGTCAACAATCAAGAATTCATTGTACAAGACTTGCAGGAAACAAGGCTGATATTTGGTAATTATAATTTTAATTACGTCCCATGGCATTCTAGTTCGCATTTACTTTTCGCGTTACTTTTCCAAATTCCTTAATTATTAATCCTTTTTTCTCTTTTTTAAGTATTTATAAACTAAGGTATATTGCACATAAGGGATCTTATCCAAACTGTTGAACTTCATAATAGATCATTTTGACTGTTAATTCGGCTTTCTTAATTCTTACTTTTCTTAGGAAATACAAACATTTTCTTTTAACCCATTTGTGGAATAAGTTCTATGTAAAATTCACATTTTTAGCGAAAAAGTTGTAATTGTAGTATATAAATATTATTTTACTGAATTTTTATAGATATATATACTTGCGTATCAGTGGAATTATAAATAATATGAAGTATAAAATAACATTAAATTCAATTATTGGAATATATTAGGTTTATAATTTTAACTTAAATGTTAATGAAATAATTTATAATTCAGCAAGTATTTTTTTAATTAAATTGACTGATTTTTTAGTTTCGTATAAAAATAAATTATTAGAATTTATATAATACCTAAGAAAACGTAGTGTCTCGTTTTATAGAACACGGTGAGTCAGAACCACCGACTAATATTATTAATTCAATAAAAACCCAACATATTATATAGAAAGTGTTGGAAAATCAAAAGTAGCATTTGAGTGGAACTGCATTTTTTTAAATTTGTTATTGATTAAAAATTGCAATTTGACTATAGTCAGAGATGTTTATGGTTATTCTTTATATTGAGACTATATTTTGTCCAGACATCCTACACGACTTTTTTTCGTTTTAAGGAACATTTTTGGAACATAATTTATCGAGATATCCTTCATAAAAAGTTTCGTCTTGATTCAACTAAGAAAATTCCTTAATAAAATTCTCGAAAAGTTTCTTGGTTCTCCTTGAAATTAAGAAAACGTCATCAATCAATATTTTTGGGCTATCTTGAGAACACGACATAATTTATCTGTCTTAGCTACGATAATTTATCAATGACTACGATATTATATATTAAGTTGTTAAAGCATCGTAATCATATGAATATTAATTTATCAATTTCCACTAGAACCTCTATATGCTTATTTCTTTATTTTATCTATACTCGAATACTTTTTTCCATCCTTTGGAATGTACTGTCATACTTCTCTTTCAAGCAGGAATTTCTTAATCATATATTTATTTTCACGTCCAATAAAGGTGGTTGAGACAACATCCGAAAGTCCTCGACTTAAAATTTAAATCCAATCTCAAGCGGGCTGATATAAACAATTTGATAGATTTGTATATCAGTGGAGATTCGGTAATGCTTGCATTGATAAATGTTGTCAAATTATATCATTCTATATTGGATAGCAAGAGGATTTAGAAAACTTTTTGAAAGGATTCGAAATACTACCAGAAGCTCTAACTGATGTATTTTGTTTATTTATTAGTCTCATGATAGGTTGTTAATTTTCTAGGGTGAACGTAAGGATTGGATGAAGAAATTAGATGATGTTGTTTTGAGTAGTGACGCCTTTTTCCCTTTTAGAGACAATATAGATCGGGCGGTTAAAGTATTTGTATTGAGTAATTGGGTCGAAGGGTGTAATTATGAGTTTTAGTCCGGTGTCAAGTTTATCGCGGCTCCATCTGGATCGACAAATGATGCTGCAATTATCGAAGCGTGTAATGAAAATAATGTCATTCTAATCCATACGGCATTACGTTTGTTTCACCATTAATTTAGATCAAAATACATTACGGAAATTTTTCTATATGAATATTTGATGTTTTTCTGAAATAAAAGTTTTCGTTAATTGAAATTTAAATGAAAATTTCTATATCAATATTTGTTCTTGATTCTACAGTAGAATTTTTATCAACGGTATAATTATAAATTATTTTTAATTAATTTTCAGGGTTTTTTTTAGGAATTTTATGACATTTATTTTGGAATTATTTCGAAAAAATGTGAGTCAGACATGTTTTTAATTATAACTAAATAAATGAGAACTATTTGTCAATTAATAAAATCCATCAATGAATCTTATTTTTTTCGAAAATTATTACAAACTTTCAATAAAGCGGTATGTTTTTCTACGTAGTCTTAGAACTCTAATCATTTTGTTTATTTATTTATTATAAACAAAATTAAAACAAATACT
Source organism: Schmidtea polychroa (assembly GCA_959609185.1). NCBI lineage: Eukaryota > Metazoa > Platyhelminthes > Tricladida > Dugesiidae > Schmidtea > Schmidtea polychroa. The sequence continues at coordinate 61,832 of CAUHTR010000291.1, forward strand.
GAACTTATAATGGCTAATAATTTTGCAGAAGTTGAAGATTATCAGTCTGATCTTGAGTTTGATGTTGAAGTTACAAGTTTAAAGAAACCACGAGCCAAAAAAGTGTCCAAAGTTTGGACTCATGAAAAAGTATTTAAAAGTGCTGAAGAAGCAAAAAATGCAATTAAAGAAGAGAAGATATGGAGTTACTCTTATTCCAACAAAACTGAAGATGGTAAAAAAGTTTACTATCGATGCAATCAAGTTAAATTTAAAGGCAAGCAATGTGATTCTCAATTACATTTACTTTACGACTCAAGATCAGACGAAGTTATTCTTTTTAGGGCAGAAGCTGAGCATAAGCATGAAGAAAACATGTCTAAATTTGCAATATCTAACGAAGCTAAAGAACTAATTAAAGAGTTGTTTAAGCTTAAAATAAAACCTAAGAGAATGTTAGAAATCTTTCATGAACGAGGTATAAAGCCTGTTCCTACTACTATACAATTAAGAAATCAATTAAACAAGATTAGAAATGAAGTTTACGGGTCACCAGTAATAAGTTTAGGTGAGCTTGAAAATTGGCTTCAATCATCATCTTCTATACCAGAGTTAGAAGATGAAGCCTTTGTAGTCAATTATAAAATAACTTATGCCGATGAATATGAGTGTGAAGAGAGTAATGAAAAAAGCGATGAAGATGAAGAAAACGACGGCTCTAAATTTAGATTTTTTATAAGTACAATAAGATTACTTAAGCTAGCCTCAGCATCAACAATTTTAAATGCTGATGCAACTTATAAACTGGTTTGGCAGGGCTATCCAATTTTAATCATTGGTACAACCGAATTAGATAGGCATTTTCATTCGTTTGGCCTAGGTATATGTACCAATGAAAAAACTGCTGATTTTAATTTCATTTTTTCAAGTATCAATATTGGCTTGAAAAAAATAAATGCGTCATTATTCAATCCTCTTGTATTGATTTCTGATGCTTCTAACGCTATACGTAAGGCTTATTCACAAGTTTTTAATAAAAATGAAATTGTGATGTGTTGGGTACATATGCGTAGAAATTGTGTCAAAAAAATCGAGTCTTTAGTAGTTAAAGAAGATCAAAACGAATTAATCGAAGATGTAGATCAACTTCAATTGTCACAAAGCCAAGTCATTTTTGAAAAAGCATGTACTCTATTTGTTAAAAAATGGAAACAAAAAAAAGCGGCTGAGTTTTTAGACTATATGAATATGATGTGGCTTACGACACACAATACTTGGTGTGAAGGATACATGCCCTTCACGCCAAGTACTAACAATAATCTAGAGTCAAATAATCGAGTTCTTAAAGACGAAGAAACTATTAGAGAGCGCACGCCATTATCTAGATTTTGCAAACAAGCTTTAGATATTCCTAAAAAGTGGTCACTAGCATATCCTCGAAGTCTGAAGGAGTTTGCTACAAAAAAATCAATCGACACAGCATTATGGAGACAGTCTTATCAATGGGCTAAAGAAAGCAAAGCAATTCTTTCGGTGCCCCAAGAACAGTCGACAAACTACTATGTTTCAGCTAGTGACGCAACTATAACTCAAGAAGACATTGACAAAGTTGAAAAAATGCGCTGGACAACATTCGATCAATTTACGAAGCGAGCTTTTACTGTCTGGCTCATTAATTTACCAAACGATAAAGCCAATTGGGCCGACTGTCAGTGCAATTGTCCAGCATTTTTTAAAAAATTTATTTGCAAGCATGTTGTCGGCATTTTAATCAGACTTAAATATTGCAAAGTACCGGCAGTAGCTAAGAATACTTCTATTGGAAGTAAACTACCAAGAGGAAGACCAACTAAAGCTAAAAAAGCCTTATTAAAACAATAATTTCAAATATTTTTATAATAGTCTTTGTGAAATAGTCTTGGTATTTTTATAGATATTTTTATTGTGTCACTTTTTGTTTATTCTTACTTAGTTTTTGTATTTTTCTACTTATAAAAATTAAAAATATTACCTATAATAAAATAATTAAATACCTAATGAATTCTATTTTTTTACTTATATAATTAATATAATACTTAGCATTTTATAAATATTTACTTAGAAAAAAATACATAAAGGCCTAATAAAATACATAGCGAATAAATAGGAGCCTAAATAAATCAATTACCAAAAATATGTATTTTTCTAAAATATTTTAGGAAAAATCGCCGGATATGAATAAAATAATTTTTTTAATATTTGTAATTTTTTACTGAGCTCAATGTGAGAGCATCTTTCAGAAAAGCAAATCTGGATTGAAAAGACATTGAACCAAATTCACCTGCTCTTGAAAATTTCATTAAAAATATATTTTAAAAATTTTCAGCGATCTTTTTTTCTACAAATTTTCTAAATTAGAATTATTATAGAAACGTATCTCAGCGGTGCATTTCGATGAATCAAAAGTTTGTATGTGTTGTGTTTGTGTGCAGTTTTTAATTTTTCTTCCACTTTTCAGATGTCTATAGTATAAGATGTATCTGACTGCACTCTAAATGAGAACATCATGTATGTTTCTATAATGTAAGATTATTGATTTTTTTCTTATATTATAGAAAAGGGTTCTCAGTGGCGTTTGGTGTATTTTATGAAAAACAAGAATTATTATTGCAACAATCTTCCTCTGCTACAGTGATGCAGATACTTTGACTAGACAGCGATGACTAACAATTATTGCTGCTACAGCAAGTTTCCAAGCAGTCTAGAGAACCGTATCGTGCCACTAGGTTACCTTCAATTTGTGAGCAATAAAATGACGTCACTATGGGGTTAGGTGCGTGGATTAACAGAAATGTGACCAAAAGTGACTGGGTGGGTGGGTGGTTCAAAAATGGTCATTTTTGTCGTGATGTAATTTTGTAATGACCCCTAAGTTCTTGATTTTACAGTAGAAATCCTAAATGGTTACAAATCACTCATTAGGTACTAATTACTATTATAAGTGTAAGTACTATTATATTTCTAATTTAATTTATCGATATCAGAATTAATTTAAATCGGTCTAATTTAATTAATAATATTCAAAAATAAATTTAATGAAAAACACTCATTATTTTAGTCAAACTTCCTATTTATTCAATAATCATATTAGTTAAAATAATATAAATCGTTTAAACTTAAAAAGAATATAGCAATAAATAAAATACAAAATGACTGAAAATAGTAGTTCATCTTTGCTATTATCAAAGGGCTTTGATGATACTCTGGATGATGCATCATATATTGTTAGTTTAGATGAAATTATAGAAACACAAAAGTATCGTGGGAAAACTAGGTTGTATCATGTAAAGATACCAAATCTGTGAAGAAACAGCTGGAAGGTACGATTGATGGATGTATTTAAATTCAAATTCAACATCAAAAAGTGAATAAGAAGTTTTATAAGTGCAGCAATTCTTTTTGGTTTAAATTTAAATTAGATTGGTAAATAAATTAATTTTGAAATAAAAAGATTTGATGGTAAGAAAATTAGGATTAGATTAGGAGGAACCGTAGAAACCGTACAAATGCTTTAGTTTCGTACAGTAAGGATTTTTCTTACTCAGTTATCTTTAGGTGTGACTACAAAAATATGTATTAACAACTTTTAGATTAATTCTGTCATGGAGAGTAGAAAAGCTTTGATATGATAGTTTAATGATGACTTGAAATACAGCTATAAATACCGTATTTAAATACAATATGTATTAAAGCGTTATCTCGAGGAGAGAGTGCGAGGAAACCATCTGTCGTAGTTTGCTCCTTCTTGATTGGTGAAAGACTTTCTTTGGCCTTTTCATTAAACGAATCCCCTTTTGGATTATTAAAATATTGGCAGCTGAGCATATCTTGAAACTTAGTTTCATCTATCAGACCATCATTGCTTCTGGATACCTTTATTGGTTTTACAATCGGTTTGACATGAATGAAATGAATCTGCAACCCTTTGATTGTAGTGAAATAATGTCGAAACTTATTCAATTCTGCCTCCCACGGTCACCATTGATATTTGTGAAGCCAGTGATTGATTAAATTATTCAAGTAATCTACGTTAAATTCATATAGGAAATTTGAATTTGATAAAGAGGTGGAAACAATACGATTTTTCAAACGACTTTTCATATTAACTAAAGTTGAGTCAGAAACTTTAATAACAATTTCAATGACCCCTGAAGAATTGATATCTCGATAACTTTTAAATTATATTTGATTTAATCAACAAGGTTGGAATAATAAATAATGCTTAAAAAGTGAAATGTTTTCGATAGAATACTTAGGCAATTTTGAATCAGATATACTTTGTAAAGAATTGCCAAATTATATTTGTCGTCAGAGTATGAACACTGTATCTTTTGTCATTTAAAATATTTCACATAGTTGATTAAAAACATTTTAAGAGGTTATGGACTCTAGTATAAAATAAATTTGATAAAACTATCTTAATACCAATGCAATAAGCCGAATAAAACATAACTTAATATTTCTCTACAAGCTTACATGAATGTTGTTAAGAAGGGTCATAAGTCATAAAAAATCATCACAATGTTTATATAAGATATATATTGTTGGAGAAATATTGATTGATACCTCAAAGCACAATAATTCAACTAATTTTGAAACTTCAAATGTTTTCCTTAAAAATAAAGTCAAAATGAACGACAATGTATTTGTACCATTTCGAACCTTTACTCGATATTTAAAATTATAGGTTTTCATTGTCCATTAAATGGTCTTCCTTATTACAAAAGGAATTCACGATATTTTTACTTATGTCGGTGATAACTAGGAAATTAAAAATTTCAAATAACTTTAAATTTAATCAAAAATTTGACATTTTTATTTCACTGTAATCCGAAAATCTGGTTTCCTCTATCGAATTATGCACAATCTCTCCAATCCAACAAGTATTTATATAAAACTGTTATTATAAATTTATAATTGATACTTATTTTAATATTTTAATTATATAAGTCAAATTAGGGAATGAGGAAAACCCAAGAGTAAAGAGTTGATGGGAAATTAAATTCGGCCAAATTGTCTGAAAAATTGATAAATTGCCTGTTGGTCTGAAGGCTACGAATTCAAAATCAATTAGGTCGGCTATGGAATCCCGGAGAAAAGATACTCAAAGTTAACAAAATTAATTTTGTCGGGAAATAACTTAATTGTGGGATGGGTATAAAAAGACCAATCAAGTCAACAAATTTGCCAGTTGGTAGAAGAAAAAAGCTCGGTAAATTGAAATGGAATAGAAAGCGATTTTAAAATTTAGTACTAACCAAATCAATTTGAGTCTTAGCGTACCAGAAAAGGAGATCTCCCGTTGAAAGATATATCCCTGTGCCAGACTGAGGTTGAAATTGAAAAGTGTGCAGAATAAAAAGAGCTTTTAAAAGTGGTGCAAAGTGAAATTGTTGTAATAAAGTCGAGTAATAAATAAAAGTTTAATTGTGGTGCAACTAGATAAAATTCAAAATTAATAAATTAATTAAAATTTCAAAAAAATTAAAATTAACGTATTCCAGGAGAAATTGGTAGGTATGGATGACAAATGAATTGCAACAAAGATATTATAAAAATTGCAAACTAATTAAAAACAAATAAATAATGTAGTAATTATGTGGAGAACCCGTGGTAATTGAATAAATAAAGTAATTATTTCTTTTCAAAACAAAATTACGCAGAGTCTGTTCACATAAAGATGAAATGTCGCCTACCTAACTATTTTGTTTTTCAAAAAATGTGTCTTATGAAATTGTTTTGATGTTAGTTAATTGAATTATATGAACGTGGGAAATTTATAAAAAAAGGCGCTATTAACAATTGCCAGTTAGTCGAAGAACAAAATAAAATCAAACAAGGAGAGCGAAGCAGACTCTAACTCAAAGTTACAACCAAATAAACAAGTGAAAAGTTAATAGACAAATAAAGGCAGTATTTCACTGGGAATCTTATTCTGATGTTATCGTGAAAAGTGGCAGATTATAAGTGTGATTAACAATATTGTAGAAATTTTGATTGAATCTCAATAAATTATTCTCTGTTAGATTTTATCTGATATTTTTATACAAAGACCACGTGACGTCAGAATCAGTGTGGCTTTTAATAAATTATAACCCAACAAAAATCTCCTGTGTTGCTGGCGAAACCAAGAAGTAGAAATCCAAAGGTTTAATATGTCTCTGGAATTGTTTTCTATCTTTATTCCCTGTTTCATACGATATCAGAATTGTATTTAAAAAATTGAGGTACGATTTTAAAGCTATCTGCTATGCTACTGCTGAAAGTGATAAATTATGCAGTAATGCGATGAGCCACAGTATCAGAACCGCGCATCCAAACAGGTATTTGTCGACGAGAATAGTTTACCTTTTTTTCTGAAAGAACTGTTTTTCTAGACTTGCAAATCTTATTTGCGAATGCTTTCTTGTTAATTACCACCCTTAAAATTTTCCAACTTATACCTTTCACTCGGCCGTGAAACCCACCAGAATTCAGCTGAGTAGTCGCATTTACGCAACTCGTCCTTTTCTGACTTTAGGGTGTCGCATAGAACCAATTTCAATGTGGATATTTGTGGAGCACCGCGTTCTAGTTCGTAGAGGTTTATGTGCTAGCACAAAACATTGAATTAAGTAAATCTAATTTTGTGCGATAACTAATTCAGCAATAGTAAAAAAGAATTAGCAGATCTTGAATATTGATTTATGGTTGAAATATTCTTTTCATACACGTACTGAATATTTTATAAAAAATAGCATATTGCATTTGGAATAGTAAATGAAAATACAGAACATTCCTAGTGTAAACTTATTTTTATATCATATTCTAATGTATTTAATGATTATATTTGTTAATATTTGATAATAGGTTTTGATTTTTTTTTATTTGTAATATAATTAAACTAGTTTTTCCATAAGGGTTATTATAAAATAAAAATATTTGTTTAAATAATGTTAGTAATATTGTGCAATAGTTATTTATTTTTTATCTATTTCAAATGAATAAGACTGCTTTAAAAAATATCTATGACGTTAGTCATAATCACAAAAAACAAATTTCTCTGAAAGTTAATCTTCCTTACGGTAAAAAGTATCTTACTGATTTAAAACTTATTTATGAAAATACAACTGAAGATGTAGAAGAAAAATCGAATGGTGAAATGATATTGTTTCATTTTTTATTTCAAATGATTTAGATATTCAAAATTACCAAGCTGTTTCTGAAAAGTTATTTTGTTATGCTTGCAACATTAAATTTAATGATTATATCGAAATGGTAATAATAAAAATAATAACAATAAATCTAGAATGGAATTTATTTAGCGTAAACATCAGTGGACATTTATTCATCGTCAAAAACGAGGTTTACTAACAACTAACAATGATGCTGCTTCCGATGAAAATGATGATTCCGATGACAATATTGTATTTGATGAAAAATTATTAGAAGAAGATCTAGAAGTTGAAAATGAATTTGAAGATAATCAAGAAAGTGATGGAAATTTAAGTTTAAATGAAATAGAAAATAAAAAAGATATTCCAATTACCACTTTCAATGATATAGATTATATTACTGCATTGAAAACTGGGAAAATCTCATTCAATGAAGTTTGTACATTTCCTACTGTCTACTTTGACAGTCCCAACAACGAGATAATCGGGATTAAGCGATGCCTTTTGTTTAATAGAAAGGTATACTTATTCGATATTTAAACAACCAATCAAATTAATTAAAATTAATTTTTGATATATTCCTTTATTTTTTTTGTAATATTAATGCAATTTTCACCAGAATAAACCGGAAAATCCCCAACAATTGATGGAGTGTGTTAATAAATTGATTACATGTAAAAGGTTTGCCGTATTTCTCTACAGTGGCGGTTGTTTCTCTGGTGCGATTTTTGAAGGGTATTTTCGTTGAATATATGGATATTTAATGTCACTGTTGATATTGAAAGGGATAAAAGCGTTTTACACAAGTCATTTAAACGCTACACGTGTCGACGTCAACAAGGGGGCTCCCAGACCACAAAGGATAACCAAGGCGGAACATGCAAATCCGGAGGAGCTTATTTGAGACGAGTCAACACTAAAAAGCTTCTCGATGTAGAAATTGTTCTCTTTCTTTCGTTCTGTTGAAAGTTAATCGATTAGGAAGTCTTCCAATTGCTACACCAGACCTGGGCCGGGGAGATCGATAAATGTGATCTGATCCTGATATGGTCAGCAAAGAGTCAGCGCTATATATTCGGCCATGAGGCTATGTTCAACCAGACTCGACATAAACTCAGTTTTGATGTTTCCTCCGATCCGAGAATTCGATTTATATCAGCGCGGGTGTCAAAGGTGAATAGCAGCACGCTATTGGAGGTTTACAGGCAGATGTCAACGATCGAGATTTACGGTCAGTGGATAAATCAATGCTCAGATTGCTGTTATTGTGTTTCTCGGGTTTAGATTCAGAATCCGTTACGAGCTACATCAATTCCCAGCCCCAGAGTCAAGCTGGTATCGAGACGGTATCCAAGCAACCGCTGGTACAGGGGCCATCGATACCGAGTAGGAGAAAGTATAAGAAGCAAAGAAAAGCGCCGTTGGAGAAGGTGGAAGCGGATCAGCAGGAGGAGGAAGGACCGAATCGGTCCAGTGAGGAGTGTGATGAGAACGGTAGCGATGGTGACGGGGATATTTCATCTCCCACCAAGGAAGGTGGGGATATTATTGATTACTGATTTGCTTACCCGGGAGATATAGAGGATGAAATCCGAACGAAGGTGCTCAATTATATCCTCAATGATTCATCGGAGGACCTGGAACCGTTTCTAGCCGAGTTGAAACTGTTGAAATCTGACGCGGATATCGCTAGGCTTCTCTCGCTGCCATTGAAAACCAGAAATCAGTCTTTCCTCCATCTGGCTGTCAGCCACGGTACGATTAATGTCATCCACCCGCTATTGGCTGCCGGATGCGACCCGGTTCACAGGTGAATTCACATCAACTTTTTTCATTATTTTTTTTAATAAAGTAATTAATTATTTTTGAACAACTAAATAAAATTAATTTTCATTATTTATTAATTAATTCATTATTTATCGATATTAATTAATTGAAATAATCAATAAAAAATTAAAAATAGTAAATTAATAATTTTAATTATTTAATATTAATATTTATTATTTATTTGCTTTTTTTATAATTTTAACAAAATATTAAAAGTAAATTATTTAATAAAAAAAAAATTTAGTAAAAACTATATAAAAAAATGCTTTAAAAAAATAAAAAAGTTATTAATCATTATTTTATAAATTTATTATTTTTATTAATTATATTAATTATTAATATATTAAATGTTATTGATTGATTATAATATATTAAATGATTTACTTTATTCATTATTTATCGATATTAATTAATTGAAATAATCAATAAAAAATTTTAAAAAAGTAATAAATTATTATTTTTTAAAATTTTTTATTTAATATTATTATTTACAATAAAAAAATTAAAAACTGAATTAAAAAAAAATAAAAATGTTATTAATTATTTTTTTTATTTATTATTTTTATTAATAATTTTATTTAATTTTTTTAATTAATTATATTAATTATTTCTAGGCAATTAAAATCGATCATTTCTTGATTCATTGTAAAACAACTAAATAAAATTAATATATTAAATGATTTACTTTATTCTTTATTTATCGATATTGCATAATATAATTAAATAAATTATTATTTGAAATAATCAATAAAAAATATAAAAATAGTAATTAATTATTTTTTTTTATTAATTTTTTTTTAATTATATTTAATTTTTTTTAATTATATTAATTATTTTTAAACAACTAAAATCTAATATTTATTAATTCATTATAAAACAGCTAAATAAAATTAATTATCAAATGTTTGATTGATTGATTATAATATATTTTGATTGATTGATTATAATATATTAAATGATTTACTTTATTCTTTATTTATCGATATTTCATAATATAATTAAATAAATTATTATTTGAAATAATCAGTAAAAAATTATAAAATAAAAATTAATTATAATTTTAACAAATTATTAAAAGAAAATTAATTAATAAATTAATAAGTAATTAAATAAATAATTAATTGAAATAATCAATAAAAATTGTAATTAATTATTATTTTTATTAATAATTTTATTTATTTTTTTTATTAATCATATTATTTAATTCTAAACAATTAAAATCTATCATTTCTTGATTCATTATAAAACAGTTAAATACAATTAATATATTAAATGTTAATGATTGATTGATTGATTATAATATATTATTAATTTTTATTATTTAATATTAATATTTATTTACTTTTTTTATTAATAATTTTATTAATTATATTAATTAATTCTAAACAATTAATATCCAACATTTCTTGATTCATTATAAAACAGCTAAATAAAATTAATATGTTAAATGTTATTGATTAATTGATTATAAAATATTAAATGATTTATTTTATTCTTTATTTATCGATATTGCATAATATAATTAAATAAATAATTAAATAAATAATTAATTGAAATAATCAATAAAAAATATAAAAATAGTAATTAATTATTTAAAAAAAATTTTGTAGTAAAATTAAAGTAAAACTAAATTAAAAAAAATGCTTTACAAAAATAAAAAGTTAATTATTATTTTTATTAATAATTTTATTATTTTAAATAATAATAATAATAACAATTCTAAACAATGATCCCAAATTCCTTCATATTCCTGCATTCCTTTATATTCCTGCATTCCTGCATATTCCTGCATTCCTGTATATTCCTTCACTCCTTCATATTGCTACACATTCATGCATATTTCTGCATTGCTACATATTCATGCATATTTCTGCATTGCTGTATATTCCTGCATTTCTTCATATTCCTGCATATTGCTGCTTTCCTGCATTCCTTTACTCCTTCATATGCATATTTCTGCATTGCTACATATTCATCCTGCATATTACATTATATATAAAATGACATAAATTGGGATGTACACAACAATATCTTGATGGGAGTGATTGTATCAATAATATCTTGATGGAAATGATAATATCGAGAGAATCGATGATAATGATTGTATCAATAGGAATACAGAAAATGAAACCCCTTACGCTCAGGCTATCCGCCAGAAAAATAAAACCGTCTGCAACGCATTGAGCGATTACATGTTCAAGAATCCTGATCAATATGATTATTTCGCTGCAAAGGTTGGTTGTTATCTAGCCGCTTTTCTATTTTTGATTTCCAATTGTACTGCCAGTTTCCCGGTGGCAGGGACCCTTTGAAGGAGGAACAGAAGAGGAAACAGCTGGCGGAGAAGAAAAAACAGTATAAAAAAGATCGCAAACAACGAATAAAGCTGGAAGAGGAAGAACGGAAAAAAGAAGCGGTTGAAAAGTGCCAACGCGATCAATTTTTGAGCCTTGACAACAAATCGAAAGTAAAATTCATTAATTATTATTTTTAATTTATTTATTATTAAATTTTATTTTTTATTAATTAGATATTATTTTCATTAAATATCATTATTATTTATTGATGTTATTTCTTATTGATTTATTGATTATTGTTTTTAATTATTTGTTATGAAGCATTGATTTATTATTATTTGTTATTGATTTTGTTATTTGTTTTTGATTATTATTGATTTTATTATTAATATATATTTATTTGTTATTGATTGTTTTTATTATTAATTTATTTTTTATTGATTTATTATTATTATATTAATTATTTTCTTATTATTATAATTATTATTTTATTAATTTATTCGTTATTTATTTATTATTAAATTTTATTTTAATGATTTTTTAAATAATATTTATTTATTATGAATAAAATAATTTATTTATTTTTATTTGTACTGTTTTTTTAATTATTTTTATTAATTTTATATTTATTGATTTAAAATTATTTATTATTAATTATAGATATTATCGATTATTTTTATCTAGATTGGCCACCTGAAACAAATGGAAAGAGACCTCAGAAAAAGATTTCTGTAAGTCTTCCAGTGAAAATATTTTCTCTAATCAATATTTCCCTCAGATTGTGCTTTCAGTGCGCCCTCGATATCAGCGGAATTGTTCCATTTTCTTATTCAGATTTCTCATTCTGCGGCATGGAATGCTTGAAGAAACATCGGATTTTAAACGAAAAATAAAATTTTTATTTTTTTCCCCTGTTTTTGATTGGATATTTTAATATATTTAATATAATGCTATTTTTATTTTTTATTATTATTAATTATAATTTATTTGATATATTTTTGCAAATTTACGTGATTTTTTAATGAAAATTAAAGTTTTGATTTTTTTGATTGGATATTTTATTTAAAAAAATTATTTTTGTGAATTTGCGCGAATTTATTTTTAACACGTTGACGGACACTTGTGTCTATAGCCGTCATATAGCCATATATAATTTTCCATCTGTCCGTCAATGTGTTAAAATTATTTTCATTATTTTTATCCCTTGATTCTGATTGGATATTTTAATATAATTTAATATTTTTATTATTAATTATAAATTATTTGATATATTTTGTAAATTTATGTGATTTTTATTGAAAATTTACATTTTTTTTTGATAAAATTTTTTTTTTGAAATAATATTTTGGTATTTTATATAATTTTATAATTTCTAATTTTATTTATAATTTGTCAATTTTATAATATTTTCAAACTTGTTTTTGATCGCATATTTTAATATTAGTTTTATAAAAATTATTATTAATTTTTTTATATATAAGGTGACTTTGCTTCTTTTTGATTGAATTTTTAATATATATTAATTATAATTTTTATTGTTCATTTTTGTGATATTGTTAAATATCATTGGTTTTAAAATACTTCACTTACTTTTATATATCTTATGGAAACGACTTGTCTGAAACCAAAGTTTCCAAAGCCGCATACAACTCTTTGATGAAAGGTTAGACTATTAAATAATGAATAAAAATTGGCTGTAACCATCACTGAACTGACACTTTTTTACTCCGGATTTACACGATAGATTGGTTCCCCAGAAAATCTTTAATAGTCCTTAAACCTTCAGAGTTTAGGTTAAATCCTTAGTTAATTCTTTCATATTGATTTTGGTCAAAATCACTTGAAAAAATCAGTGCCAAAAATTCATGAATATCAAAAAAAACATCGATATATATTCATGAATGGTGTATAAAATTCATAGTCAATGTTTTTTATAAATACATTTTTATAATTAATAAGTTCAAGAGAAGAAAACAAAAACAAAATAATTTTTGGAATGGAAGCCCCTTATCTTAAGAGTTTACACGAGATAATAAATAAATTGCTAGAACAGCTGGAAAAAATAAAAAAACGAGAAAACGAAATAAAATGATAAATCTTGACAATATATAAAAGGCCATATATAAATGGCAATATTTAAAAGAAAGACAATGATTGCAAAGGACTGAAGAAAATTGATTGGAGAAGCAGACTTAGAGATGAGATTATAGAAGACGGAATATTGAAAATTCGAAGAGAGAAGAGGTGAAATTGAAACTGTATTTAATAAAAAATAAAACGAAACAGCCCAAAAAAGAAACAGAAAAAGGAATATAATTGTTAAATCTATAACTCCCAAATGAATATAAAAGAATTTATATTGAAATAAGGAAATAACACTAGTGATAATCGAACTAAAACCAGAAATTATTAGTTCTAAGTCAAGGCGGGAAAATAACCGGATAAATTCTGCGAATTATCATCCACTAGCAGCAGTTAAGTGGTCGTACAATTAAAGTGTTCCCAAAATGCTATTTTAGAAAGATTCTAATAGGCACTCGAATACGTTTGAGTTTTGTGGAGTACCAGGTGTCATTGTAATCGTTATACTGAGTTTTTATAAAAATCGGTTCTCTGACTCCTCGTGTTCTTATTCAAAGAAATAAATTGAAACCCAATACAGAATAACTTTATTCAATTTCTATCAAATTATAATTTGTCACTATATTTGCATCTTTCGCTCAATATAATTATCATTCGATAACCCAAGGGCCAATCACTTTTTCTGTTACGAGGATAAAACTTTTTTCGAATTACTAAATTAACGATAATTCAGAATATGAAGGAATATAAAGTTCAGAGTTCAGAGTGAAAAATACTCCCAAAACTATAATAAATCAACATAAATCAACATGTACTTCCAAACGAAACCCTAAATTATGTGATCATGATAATATGATAATGATAACCATAACAATAAATGGCTCAAACTTATATACCATATTATAGATATAATTACGCTATCTCATTAATCCAAATAGATTAATGAATATATAAGAATTTATATTGAAATAAAGAAATAACACTAGATTTGACATATATATTTTTTAAATTAACCCACTTTCCGTGGTCGGATCGATCTGAAATTTCTCGACAACTAATCCACCTGCCAAATTTCAGCTCAATCATTAAGTAGGTTAATTTGACCTCACAAAATTTGCGTGGCACATACAAACATCAGCAAAGTTAATATAGAGAGAGTAAAAATAAATTGAATTACAGAATTTATCCCCAGATTTTATTTTTTGTACGTTTTGGCTTTATTTTGTATTTTTTTAATTAATATATAAATAAATTTTTATTGTTTGTTTATTGTTGATTATAAATTTTTACAAATTATTTGTGATATCGAATTTTAATTAAAATTTGAATTATGATTAAATTTTGGATATTCGGATTTTCTTTGGGCCTCGTTCAGGCTATTTATGAGAATGTTTCGTACGTCAATCATCTCGATTCCGCCAATTTGAAAAAGAGAATTTTGTTGGAAAAATTCGTTTTGATAAATTTCTGTAAATGAAATAACTTCATTAATCTCAATTCATTCGAAACTGCTTTAGATGCTAGCAAATGTGACCAATGCATCGAGTTTGTTCCAATCTTTTCACTGGTGGCCAGAATGTTGGCCAAAATAAAGGCTGATGTTTTCATTGGCAGTTTGAATTGTTATGAAAATTCCCAAATAATGCGAGAATTTGATATCCCAAACATCCCAGGTGTCAAATTGTTCCAGAAGACCCAATCATTTGATTATAGATCTGTTGAATCGGCTTTGAGATTTGCTAAGTGGGTCTTTGAGAAGATTGGTGAAGAATTAATAGTTGTTGATCTGATAGAGATTTTGAAGGAACTAGTTCACTCTGAACTCTTTATGGCTGTTGGATTCTTTAAGGTAAAATAGAAGTGTAATATAAATTTATATACAACCTGTATGTGTGTGGAATGAAAGATACTAAAAGTTGAATTATATGAATTATATACACCATTTCTAAATTCAATCTGCTATATTTCTAACGGAGTTAGTCCCAGACATACACACACGCATATATATATATATATATATATATATATATATATATTAGGGTGGGTCGAAATTTTTTTCTCCAAACATGCCTAAAAAGTTGTGCTTATGCTAGAAAATGAAATATCCCTGCAAAAGACTGCTGTTTAAAAGGGTTTACAGGTCCCAACTTTTGTTTGTATGTATTAGTACTATCCCAGTAAAAATGCTCGCACATTGCCATTGTAAATTCATCCTGCAAGCAGTCACACGCTTGCAGAAAGACCATTTTTGACATGCTCTATTCACAAGTCCAAGCTAACGCGTGCATGTATAGAGAGGTTAATTCACGGAAGCACCTTCACACAAACACTCACAAAGACAATTTCTTCTGAACAATACTAACACACACACTACAGTCAACACATAATCCACATGGATACTACTAGTCAGTCTAAACTCAGATAATTTAATTTGTTTCGATTGGATGTCAAGTGTTTGCTGGACATAATTAAAAAAGTTAACTTGATGATTCACTTTTATTTTGCCAGAGCTGAGTACAGAAGAGCAGTTATGAAGGGACAGAGAAATAAGCAATTTCGCAAAACCAGAAGTAAATCACGTCATTGTCTGTTTGGTCAAACTTGTGAACTACCCAGAAACCAATTACCTACTTGTGAAGATGTGTTTCGTGATTACTGTTACAATGAGAAATGTACGCAATTTCATACTGGCTTTAACGAACAAGCAACTCTTCTCGCAAATAAGGTGAAGGAAATTTATATGAAGGCAAGTATCCCAACTGTTGAGTTCAGTAGTATTGTGGTTCGTGTCAAGCGACTAATATCAAAAGTGCGTGAATTAGAGAAGTATCCAGTATGCAAGAGGTCATCTGCCAAATTTCAAGATAAGTTAAGCTCGTTTTCCAAATTGTTTGACATATGTTGCTGCAAATGTTTTAATGATGGTGCTCGTGGAAGAAGTCAGTGTACATGCCGATTGGCCTTGAAAATTCCTACCTTAGAGTGGGAGTTCTGGATTGACCAACAAACTACCAGAAACATGAAAATCGGAAATACGGACAGACAGGAAACCTCAAAATTGAAGAGAAAACAAACGAAAAGCAGCCCTACAGGAAAAGGAAAACAAATGAAAAATGAAATAATGGACACTGAAGTTAACGATCTACATCCGACCTCAAGAAGTGACACGGAGAGTGAAGCCGCTAGTGATGAAAGTAAAGATAAGTTAGACAATTCAACAGAAAGCTCAGAGTCAAGCGTAGAAGAATGTGATGAATTTCAAAATAGAAGACATTATCCTGAATTAAGTAAAGCTGTTGACAGATGTGGTGTGAGCAACAGAGACACGTGTTTGCTAGTAAACGCTTTTCTGAAAGATATGGAACTGTTATCCTCTCAAACAATCATCGATCCCGCAAAATTACGACGTCAGAGAAAGTACTGGAGGGAGAGAGAAATTGAACAGCATTCAGCAGAAGCGAAAAACTTGATTTGCCTCGGTTTCGACGGGAAACAAGATTCCACCTTACTTCATAGAAGGATCCTAAAAGAGGAGCATTATGTGATTGTCGCCTTTCCAGGGGATACATATATCGATCATGTTGTACCTCAAAGTAGTAAAGCTGTGGATATTGGCAAAGAAATCATGTCAATCATCGTTAGCACGCAGTCCTCACTGACCCTTCAAGCAATTGTGTGCGATGTAACCAATACAAACACCGGAAAAAATAATGGAATAATCAGAAGACTCGAAAAAAGCCTAGGGCGACCTCTACAATGGCTGATATGCTTGTTGCATGCAAATGAATTGCCATTCAGGAAGTATTTTTCAGTCGTCGATGGTGGAGAAACAAAAGGTCCAAAAACGTCATGTGGTGAAATAGGAAGCGTTCTTGATTTGATCCAAAAGACAAGCCCGTAGTAGCCTTTATGTCCCTTCCTGGAAAGGTCGTAGATATTAGTGAAAATGTCAAGAAAGAATTGAACACTGATCAATTGTATTTCCTCAGAGTATGCTTGGCAGTCAAGAAAGGGTACCACAACAACAAGGATGTCCCTTTTCTACAAATGGCACAACCAGGAAATTTGAATCACAGTCGCTGGCTAACGAAAGCTAATAGAATTCTGCGACTATATATGTCCGAAACTGCTCCATCTGAACCTCTCATGCGAATAGTGAAATTTATTGTCAATTTCTATGGACCGTCATGGTTTTATATAAAGATTCACTCGTCATGCCAAGATGGTGCAAGAAATATTTTTTATATGCTCCAACTTCTGCAGGATTTGGATCCATCAGACCAAGAAATCATCTTTCCTGTCATTCAGAACAACAATTACTTCTCACATCCAGAAAATATACTCCTAGCTGCTGTTGGTGATGATGATGAAGAAATCAGAAAGTTTGCAACAGAAAAAATCATAACTGCAAGACAAAATTTTCTCCCTTCCGAAGTGATTCGCACTATGGACAAGAATACTGTCTTTCTTCAGTCGTCTGCTACATCATATGCTGACATGATTGACTGGACAAAATGTAATTTGACGCCTCCCCCTCTTTTATCTCATATATTGGATCATGAATTGAAGATGAATAAGAAAATTACATTAGAACAATTTCCCTGTCATTCTCAAGCCGTTGAAAGAGCCATCAAAGATGTTTCTTCTGCCAGTTGCAAAGTGTTTGGTCACAAGTCCAGACATGGTATGGTACTACTGTGTAAAAAATCAAGGAAGGAATTGCCCAAGGTGCAAAGCAAAGCTGATTTCATGTGACTTCTTTTTATGCCCTCGCTAATACATTTCTAAACTTTTGGCTGGATGTTTTTAATAAAAAATAATTTCGAAAGTTGATTTTTGTCTTTGAAAAGGATAATTCAAATTTGGCCCTTCCTAATCACTGACGTTGTCAGGATATATTTCAATGCGGGATGAGGACACAGAATATACTATCTCAGCCCAAGAGAGTAAATAATATACTTATAAGCTCTTAAGAAAGCTACATCTAAATATGGACAAAGGCGCAAAACACATTCCGACACTAGCCAAATTACATTGTTTTCACACTTATGTTGAACTGCATTTTCGGAGAAAAGTTGGGAGCAGTAAATGTCCATAAATCTAAGTAAAATGGTTTGATTCGATTTTTCTATACCAAAATACAACTTTTTAACCATGTTTCCTTTCTTGAACTCAAAATTTATTAACATTCGACCCACCCTAATATATATATATATATATATTGTATTTTTGGTTTTTTTAGTTACTCTTGATACCCAACTCGTTCGGATTTTAGATGACGTTTCCACGTTTGAACATATAGGGTAATGACTCTAAAGTCGCGTTGGACTAAATATTATATCGGCTGTCATGGATCTTCTGCATTATTCTTCGTATCTTTCCTTGTTTTTCGATCTTGATTCTACTTTTACCAAAACCTCTTCAATATTGAATGATCTTTTTGTTTGCGTTGTTTCTCGTGTATCTTCTTTTTGTGAAATCGACGCTTTACTATGAAATTGTTCTCGAGCTATTTTTCTTCCAAATATTACTTCTGCGGGACTTCGCCCAATTGATTTCTGAGATGTTGCATTCATGGTAAATTCAATCTCTGGTATGATCTCTGCCCAATCTGTCCTACTTTTTACTTTTAATGATGCATTTATATAGTCTCTTATTGTCCTGAATTGACGTTCTATCACACCATTTGTATTGTGGTGGTATAGACTTGAAAAGCATAGTGTAATTCCCATTGATTTTGTAAAATCTTTCATCGTCTTAGATTCAAATACTTTTCTACAATCTGTGTGAATTTTCATTGGTGCTCCAAATCTACGAATCCATTTTTGCAGTATTGTTTCCTTTACCGTTTCCTCATCCTGTTTAGCGACAGAAGTCAGAGAGATATATCTGCTAAATTGATCAATCATTGCGACTATATATCTTTTCTTTTTGAATGTTTCCTGTAATGGGCCACATATATCAATGTACACTTTTTTTCCCACGGCTCCTCTGCTGTCAGCTTTATTGTCTCTTCCTTCATCTTTGTTGTCACAACTTTCGTTCTTTGACATGCCTAGCATTGTCCAATTGTTTCTTTTACTGATTCTTTTATGTCTCCCATATCGTAATTGTCCGCTACATATTTTGTCACCTTTTCTGCTCTTGCGTGTGATAGCAAAATATGCATATTCTTTATCATTTCTTGTCTGTTGTCTCTAGGTATCCATATCTTACCTTCTATAGTTTTCACTACGTTGTCTACCAGTATAAATTTCCTACTTGAACCCTGTGATATTTCCTTTTTTATTTGTTCTATTTCCGTATTATCTTTTTGCCATTTATAATATTCAGCTTTTTTCATCGTATTTATTCTTCGGGTTTTTATTCTTTCCACTTTCGCGTCTTTGTGTGCCAATAAACATTGTCTGCATGTTCCACATGTACTCCTTGATAACATATCTGCATTTGCATGATCCGTACCTTTTCTATACTCTATTTTAATATCCAGACTACTGAGGTAGTTAATCCATGTCTGCAATTGCGTTGTTATTGGGTTCTTTGTGAATAACATAAACATGATAGCTTTATGATCCGTTCTCAAAATGAACCGTTTTCCGTATAAATAATGATTGAAGTGTTGGCAAAAATAATAGATTGCCAGCAACTCTTTCCTTGTTATGCAATATCCCTTTCCATGATTGCTCATTGCATGAGAACCGTGTGCAAACCTCTTCGCACCCGTTGTCGTCTTTCTGTGATAATACTGCTCCAATCGTGTCAAAACTCGCATCAGTATCCAGAATGAATTCTATTTTGAAATCTGGAAACCCTAGAATAGGTGAGGACATTAAAGCATTTTTCATATTTTCGAATGCGATGTTGCATCCGTCAGTCCAAATTAATTTTTTGTTGTTTAACCCACATAGCTCTTCTAAAACTCTTGCCTCTTTTGAGTATTCTTTAATAAATCTTCTGTAGTAATTGCATATTCCTAGAAAGCTTCTCAGATTCTTAACACATTTTGGCTTTTCAAATGATTTAATCGCGCCTAGCTTTGACGGGTCCGTCTGTATTACATCTTTGTTGATTATGTGACCTAAAAATTATTAATACCCTTTAATTTCAATTTGGCGTTCAACCATGCCCGTTCCCCCGTTTGGTATTGATTTTCGATTTTTAGTAAATTTTAATTAATTTTGTGTTTTTGTTGTTTAGAACTTTTTATTGATTTTAAAAATATTTGTTATACTTTCCTTTTATATATATATATATATATATATATATATATATATATATATATATATATATATATATATTGGTTTTCGTACTAACCCCAACAGTTGTAATTGAAATGTGTGTTTATTTAATCACAATATTTATTCATGAATTTTTAATAAAATTTTTATCAAGAACATGTCGGGACCAAACTGTAAAGTATTCAAAAACGTCGCCAAATCAAATGAAAGACTACCTTGGGTGATCGTAAGAAATATAACCCTATTCAATGACTATTCCATAAGGTTTGATGATCACATCGTGATGTTTAGACAGGTTTATATCAGCTTTCTACATGTCAAATATATTTCACAATATTAGTTCGACGAACCTCGAATAGATTTTGCAGGTGAATTTATGGAGGACAATATCAAAGAATTTATTATAAAATACTCCAGCCCCTTATTATCAGAATTTCATAACCGGGAAAAGAAAATTCCAGAAATTTTTGACACGAGCTTTTCGAGTTACATGATTAGCATTATTGATGAAAAGCATAAGAAATTTACATTGCATAAAATGATGCTAAAGAAGTCTGCAAAGTCATTTTTAGGAAAGGTTAATATTATTATTATTATTATTTCTATTATTATTATTATTATTATTATTATTTATTATTATTATTAATATTATTTATTAATTATTATTATTATTATTATTATTATTATTATTATTATTATTATTATTATTATTATTATTATTATTATTATTATTATTATTATTATTATTATTAATTATTATTATTATTATTACTATTATTATTATTATTAATTATTATTATTACTATTATTATTATTATTATTATTATTATTATTATTATTATTATTATTATTATTATTATTATTATTATTATTATTATTATTATTATTAATTATTATTATTACTATTATTATTATTATTATTAATAAGTATTTTTTATTGACTTCTATCCAATAGTGTTTTAGCTTCTCGCTTAACTAGTTACTTTTGACAACAAGAACTTGCTGCAAAAAATAAACTTATTAAAACTTCTTACTTGTGTTGTCGAGAACTAAGATAAGACAATAAATTTTTTAATCTATCCAGTTAATTGTTAGATTAATGCGCTGACAGGAATTAGGAGAATCGGCAGAAAATTCTTCAGTCGTATGAAGCAAAGATTAATGATCAGCGAAATACTATATAACAAGCTGCTAGCAAAAAAACAAATACGCCAGTTGGTTGAATAATGAGAAATCAAAATAAAATAATTTAAGAACAACCGGAGGGAAAATCAAAAACCTTTTTCAAATTTTGTTTTCAGGTTACGAGAGATATTCATAGGGTGCCTTACCCTCAAAAACTCAATTGTAAAGAAAATACAGTATATTCAATTTTGTTACCAATAAAGTCGTTTTGTTTGGATTGAAGTTAAATTGATTTACTCAGTGAACACGATGAGTCGACAAACATTAAAATATACCAACACTATAATAAATCTATTAAAACTTTAAATTTTTATAATATGCAATAACTAAATTAAATAGACCATTTTTCATCAGGCGCAATCAAAAGGTGATCAATTGTCACTATTCCTACAAAAACCTTTGAATATCCATTTTTATTCAAAATAAAAACGAGCTTATGTATACTTTTGCTAGATTTTTCAAACCCTTTATCATATTTTTAATGTATTTCAAAAAACACAAGCTATTAGAAGTAGTGTAAATTCCTGTATCCGTTGGCTTTCTATATGTTTCAGCTTTAAAACCATTAACTGTTTTTGTCACTAAAAAATCCAAAAAATGAAGGAAAAGAATTAATCTCTTCTTTCACTGTAATTCTAATATCGGAATGAAGTCCATTCATATAATTTAAAAAAGAAATGACATCATCAGAATTCGAAAATACTAAAAAATTTAATCAGAGTTTATATTACTTAGGCTCAACAGCAGGAAATTCAGAAATCTTTTTCTTTAATCTTAAAAGAAAAATTGACGCAAGAGTTGGAGCTAAAGGTGATTTCATAGCTCCTCCATCAACTTGTTGATACCAAATGTCCATGAAAATATAGGACATTAGAAATGACAAAAATCAAAAAATTCACGAAATATAACTTCATCTAATGTATGATCATCCAAATATTCTCTTTCCGCAAATCACAGTTAAGATAAATAACCTTATTCAATGGAACATTTGTAAACAAACTACTTACATCAAGAGACGCCAAGAATCAATAGCCTATTAATCCTGACACCCATAATCCTTAGAAATCAATGGTTTTGACAATGAATCAAGAACCTTAGCTACCTTATACTGTGCTGAACCCAGTGTTAAGCTTTAGGAGGCTCGGGTGGGCTCGCGCGAGCCCTTTGTTAAAATATTCTATGATTTGCGAGCCCCTTGTTCTTCTTGGTAACTATTTTTTCAAAAAGAAAATATAATACCTTGAATTCATTTTCATTACATACATTTGTAAAGCGACGATTTTTGTGTAAAATAAACCATTTAATTAACATTATTTTGTTTTTTTTATGTCAGTCGCAGTGCTACATTACGAGGGGCAACACATTACTAGGGTACTAGTTCATACGACTCTCAAGGAAAAAAAAGAGGGAACCCTTGTTAAAAATTTCATAGCTCACCTCTGGCTGAACCAGTACCATAAAACGAAAACGGTCTCTGATGATGAAGATAATTTCCATGAAATATATTTCATTTTTTTGGCGTTTTAGTATTTTTATTAAAAATGGGGCCAACTTTTTTTCGAAATTAAAATATGTACCGTAAAATATGTACTCGCGTAGAAGTCGAGAAATTTACGTCAAATTTTCAATTCAAAATATCCATTTCGACTATTTATACGCGGGTAAAAAAAAGTAGAAATTAATTTTTAACGAAATTATTAAATTGGTTATAATTTGTAGTGTTAATTTTTTAATTTATAGTAATTTTTTTCATTAAATAATAGATTAAAATTCTTAATAAAATTGTAATTTATCAACATTTTCAAGCATCATTAACGAACAATTAATGAACTTGACAACATATTATTTCCAATCAGATTGATTTTATCAAAAGCTGAACCAAATGGTGAGGGCAGTGCAAAAAATGAAATATCTATGCTCCCCACTAGACGCCACTGAATCTATGTCTCAACAAACCCTTTAAAGATTGACTTCGCAATATGTGGACTGAGTGGAGTAGTTCAGGTTCAGAAACTCTAACAAAGGTGGCAATTTACAGGAACCTGACACTTGTTGCTGCTTGGGTTTATGAGATTTGGAAATCAATTCCGGAATCTATGATCAAATATTCATTCCTGAAATGTTGCATCAGTAATGCCATAGATGGATCAGAATGATCTGAACTTTTTGAAGATGTTAATATTTTTTGCAATATCTTAAATTTTTTTTACTTTTCTTACTTCGACTTATACGCGGGTATGTAATCCATTTTTTCGCTTTTACATGAATAGCATTTAGAACAAGTTCAGGCTACCTTAATGATAGAATGCACGGATTCATTTTATTAATAGGTTTTTATTACACTTTAATCGCTTGCACTGGAACTAAGTGCTTTGCTTGTCAGTATGATGTACGTCGTGTGATCCTTACTAAGTTGGTAGTTCTATCAACATATAATATACACCAAACACCACTGAGATACGTTTTCTATAGTGGTGGTTGGCGTGTAAAGCAATTCACTCACCAATTGTAATTGGTTGTAAAATCATCATTATCAATTGCAGTACATGAAAATTTTCTGAAAGTGATTGAATTAATTTTAATTATCAATGTACTGAATTGCTCATCATTTATGTATTTTGGAAATATATTTTAGCCATTTTACAAATGGCTTTCAAGTAATTTTTTTTATTTAAAGTAAATTTTAAGACTTGAATTTTGATCCATATGAGATATGAGATCATTATTCAAGTTCTTAAATATTACCTTTAATCAACAATATAATTATAAATTATTTTTAATTAATTTTCAGTGTTTTTTTAGGAATTTTATGACATTTATCTTGGAATTATTTCGAAAAAATGTGAGTCCGATATATTTTTAATTATAATTAATTAAATAAATAAATCAATCACCAAAAATATGTATTTTTTTAAAACATTCTTTCAGGAAATCAAATCTGGATTGAAAAGATATTGAACCAAATTCATCTGCTCTTGATATTTTCTTTAAAAATATAATTTTAAAAATTTTCAACGATCTTTTTTCTAAAAATTGTCTAAAATAAAGTTATTATAGAAACGTATCTCATCGTTACATTTCAACGAATCAAAAGTTTGTATGTGTTTTTTAGTATGTGTTGCGTTTGTGTGCAGATTTTAATTTTTCTTCCACTTTTCAGATTTCTATAGTATAAGATGTATCTCATTG
Source organism: Schmidtea polychroa (assembly GCA_959609185.1). Taxonomy (NCBI): domain Eukaryota; kingdom Metazoa; phylum Platyhelminthes; order Tricladida; family Dugesiidae; genus Schmidtea; species Schmidtea polychroa. The sequence goes on from CAUHTR010000291.1 coordinate 86,822, forward strand.
AGCTATAAATGAGAACATCAACGTGAAATCAAAGTAAGTATGTATGTTTCTATAATGTAAGATTATTGATTTTTTTGTTATATTATAGGAAACGGTTCTCAGTGGTGTTTGGTGTATGCAGCGGGTCTTAAACTTTGTAGGTGTGCGGACTACCAAATTTACATTTTATTTTATGCGGACCTCCAGTTATTTGATAAAGTAATTTTAATATGTTTAACGTTACGTTTCTATTCATTTTTTATTCATAAATAGACAAACCTGTAACACTCAAACTAACAGTTAGTATGCAATTAGTAATGCAATTTCCAGGGGGTTGAATGTCAGATATAGTTCAATGTGATGGGTGTTCCTGTTTCTTTGCACAAAGGCAAGAAATGTTTGGTTCGGTGATGGTGAGATTTCGCAAATCAGCCTCCATATTTAACTGTTTTCTGTACTTCACTTTGATAGCTGTGAGTGTCGAAAACACGGTTCAAGGACTTTTCGTCTCCGGACGATTCATCCACGGACTCTTCATCCAAAATATATACTAATTTTATATTAGAACAAAGAAATAAAAAAATAAAAATAAATTAATTTACAAAGTTAAGCGAAATAATACTTAGAATGATGATGTTGCTGAGTCATTCGACTTGCTATCTGAACAACTGCCTTACTTCGAGCACACCTACATTAAAGGTTGAAGACTCCGAGGCAGGGGGAACCATTATGGCTCAGCGACATTTCCAATCCCAGTATGGAATCAGTACGAGTCTGCTGGTGACGGACTCGCACGAACCACAAATATCTTCGAAGACTGGCATCACGGAATTCAATCATTATTCATTGTTCTTCATCCTTCAATCTGGTTGCTGATCAAAGGGCTGGAGAAAGATTGCCAGAAACAGAAGGCAGCGTTCATGCAAGGAACTACTGGAATCCAGGAAATTGGCATCAAAAAATATCGTGACTTGGTTGGCAGAGTCAGACGTACTGTTATAGGATACGGAAGAACAAATGTGTTTTTATATCTTAGGGCAATTACACATTTGTCGCACAGTTAACACTTGTTCAACTATTAAAATCTATTTAGTTCTTTTTTAGTTCCTTTGATTTAAATATTGTTGGATTTTAATTAATTTAAGTTGGTAACCTCTGACTCCTCGTGTCCTTTTAATCAAAACAATAACTACCCAACGTATATTTGAATCACAAAAATATAATCTTTTCTCAACAATAAACAATCAATAATCAAAGTTAAGTTTAACCGATTCTCAGCTCGGTAATGATGCTCTGACAAAAGATAATATTCACCTATTATTTTTTTAGGTTCTCTCGACCAACGTTTTCCTTTTTCTCTTTGATTCGACCCTTTTTCACCTTTTCGTATTCCTATTCTATATCTTCTTTTTCCCTAATCTCCTTAATTTGTTTTTACCTTTCACCTATTCTCGTTTCTTCTTACCCTAACTGAGGCAAAATGCCGATTTGCTTTGATTTTCCTATTCCTTATATACTCTTCGAAATCGGGATGACAAATGGTTGTTACCGAGCCAATCTCTCACTTGACATTTGACTCCACATATCTGCTTCGGCTGTCACCCATAATGGTCCAACGAACAAAGATAATTAATGGCTCGTCCGGCCTTACTGCACGCACTATCTTCTTCTTGGTCTTTTCCTATTAATCATTGTGTCACGATAATGGGCCCAAATTTTCATTCCATTTACTTTTCTCTTCGTTTACCCAGCTCGGGTTTCCTTCATCTCTCGGGTTCTCCATTGGCCCGGGTTTCCCATTAGCTTGGGTTTTCTATTAGCCAATTAATTAATTAATTAACGTTTTCTGTTTTAACACATTTGAATGCTTTTCGACCCTTTCTAACCATTTTCTGATAAATCCCTAATCATCACCTTGTTGACCATTAGCTAATCTATACTTGTCCCGTTTTCCCAATTCGATTTCGATGATTTTACAATTTATTGATTTTTCTCGGATTTCTGGATTCTTGCCTTTCGTAATTGCTTATGTAATTTTCTAATACTGCTTCCATTATACTTTCCTTTACTATCAATTCTGTACATGATCACGCTTTTATTTGTCTTTTTTCTTCACTTATTCTTTATTTAAATTTTCAACCTAAATTTCTTTTAAATTTATTTTAATTTACAGACCTCACCAATATGTTAGTAAATTGATTTATTTTTATTTTTTTTTCATTTTTCAAATATAAAATTAGTATTTTGGATGAACAGTCCGTGGATGAATCGTCCGGGGACGAAAATTCCGGATACCGAAAACACAGCTTCACATAAATACGTTGTCACGAAGGGCATCAGCAAACGGATGGCTTTGTTGGTAAGCTACGGATACTCCTTATGGGCCTGGATTCTGAACTGAGGTAGAAGGATCATTTGAAAATCAGCTGCCCGTGTGCTCTATCAAGTGTTCTTTTTCAGGTATTTCCTTTGTTGCTAAAGCTTGTTGATGAATGCTGCAGTGGATCCAAAAAAGACTTTTGCGGCTTGCCTTGTACTTTCCCATGTTTTGTCTGCATATGATGCTTTAATTTTGCAGGTTCCATTCATTCATTAGAAACCAATTCATAGAACAAAAGCCATTGTTACTTTGGCTCGTTTTCATCGTCAATGCAGGTGAACCCATAGTCAATATATTTTCCATCGAATTTTCTTTCCACTTTTTGTTTATTTCTGTATTTTTGAGTCGCATGGAGATCATTTTTATTAGCTGCACCATTTTCAGTTTCAGCAATCTGGGAAGTTTATGAATAGCGATCCACATCAGATACACGTTGTCCTTCTATTTCTTATTGAAGTGTTTTCACCTTTTCCACCGAAAAGATCCACTTTTAAGCCACTGATCCATTGAGGATTCTTTATTCTTCCTATCTCTATAGCAGAATATAAAATTGACATATTAAATGAAATTCAGGATCATTAAACCATAGCCTACTATAGAAAGAGCGCATTCGATTTAGTAGAGGAATCTAATGTGCTTATTTTCTAGAAATTATGACAAACGGATTAAATGCTGTTTAAAAATCCTGTAATTTGTGTTATTTCAACAGTTACATACATCAAACACCACTGAGATACATTCTCTATAGTGGTGGTTGGCGTGTAGAACAATTTCTCTCACCAATTTACTGTACTGTATTAATCAATTGATATTTATCATTTACTGAATTGCTTTGGAATGTTTTTTGGAAATTTATTTTAGCCATTTTAGAAATGGCCTTCAGGTAAGATATTTAATTTTAAGTAAAGTTTAAGTCTTGAATTTTGATCAATATAGATATGAGATCATTATTCAAGTTCTTAAATTTTACTTTTAGTCAACATTATAATTATAAATTATTTTTAATTAATTTTCAGGGATTTTTGATATTTTATGACAAGTATTTTGGAATATTTTCGAGAAAATGTGAGTCAGATATGTTTTTAATTATAATTAAATAAATGAATTACCAAAAATATTTACTTTTCTAAAACATTTTGGGAAAAATCCCCGAATAATAAAAATAAAATAATTTTTGTAATTTTTTTTTCTGAGCTCAATATGAGGAGCTTCTTTCAGGAAAGCAAATATGGATTGAAAAGACATTGAACAAAATTCATCTGCTCTTGAAATTTCATTAAAAATATATTTTTAAAAATTTTCAGCGATCTTTTTTTATCCCAAAATTGTCTAAAATAGAATTATTATAGAAATGTATCTCAGCGGTGCATTTCGATGAATCAAAAGTTTGTATGTGTTTTTTAGTATGTGTTTGTGTGCAGTTTTTAATTTTTCTTCCACTTTTCAGATTTTTATAATATAGGATGTATCTGACTGCACTCTAAATGAGAACATCAACGTGAAATCAGAGTAAGTATGTATGTTTCTATAATGTAAGATTATTGATTTTTTTGTTATATTATAGGAAATGCATCTGAGTGGCGTTTGGTGTAGACAGAAGAAAAGTTGATTCTTAATAACAACCTAATAGCCAGCAGCGGAGGGTGTGATGGAATGTGTAATTAAGTGTAGAATGGGCTCGTTTTTCAGTCAGTGAGTGTGTGTGACAGTGTAGATCGAGCATTTAGAATGTGATCGTATGGAGTTGTTTTAACTATTGAATGAATTTAAGGTAAATTACTAATTAGAGCGCTAAAAAGTGTTTGCTCTTTTGTGTATCAAATCAGAGTGCCACTCATGTAACATAGATGAAAGCCGTTAAAAATGGTCGTGGTAATGATGATTTATTTTTGTGGCTTCACATTAAATTTATTATAAATATTAGCAGCATAGATCTTAGCTATTTTTATAAATAAATAAGAACATTTTTTCGGCCACCAAATAGCCTACCGCGAAACACAGTGTCATATATAATACAGGTGGGTGTGCAAACCAATAACTGACTCACAATGTCTGAAAAATTATTTTTTTTTAAATATTAATTGGTTAATTTATGGACTTATTTTTGAATTTTTTCAATTTAAAGTAAGTTTTAGTAATTTTTAATTTTAATAATAAATTTACTATTGTCCGTTTATCTCCAAATTTGTAAATTATATAGCTAAATAAAATATAATAACTCTCCAAATGAAATTTGTCTTCATCATTTAATATTTTATCTCTTAATTTTCTTGACAGCCCATAGAATAATATGATTGACTTCAAGAGTTTTCGGCATTAAATTTAAAATTTTTACCAGTCATTGTTTCTTTAACAAATAGAAATTTTAAATAAGACTATTCCATGCAATAATTACACTAATCGAAAGTTTGCATGCATTCTTTAGTATACGTTGTGTTTATGTGTTCGATTTATTTTTTCTAGCACTTTCTCAGTTACTATATAAATGGTTTTATTCTATGGAACATTAAAAATCAGCACACAAGTGTATAAGTTAAAATAACATACCAACTCACTGCAGATTTTTTTGAACCGGTTAAAGGGATATTGGACCGTAAAAAAGGAAAAATTTTCAAAATTGTAATTATTACATTCTTTCCAAGGTACATGACTATGAATAATTGTGTTAAAATTGTACTGTTGAGAGAAGTCAGCAAGTTGGTGAAAATCACCTATTATTAATGACAAGTGACCCTGAATGTCTTTATTATTTACAGTTAAATGTGCTGTTTCTCAAAATCATAGTTGTTAGTTATAAAACAAATTTTATGTAAAAAGCTATGTGAACCTAATAGTTTTTTGCATAATATTAACAGGTTTCATTGAAAATGTGTGCTTTGATACATACTTTACGAAATATGAGCTACTTTCTTGAAAATATGATAAAAATATTTATGCGAACTGCAAACACAAATACATAGGTTTGTGTGATACAGGATGGCCTAGCGTATACCTGTGGAAATTTTCGTATCGATTAGTCATTCCGTTTGTCTTCTCTAATTCAGCAAAAATTTGAAAATGTCTATAGAAAACTATGCGTTTTTAATTAGCCCTTAATAGCCAGCGCAAATGACTAATAGCTATAAGAAATTGACTATATTAACTATTGTTCTTATGGGGAGGATATTAAAAAATTTACATATAGTGCTAATAATTTAGGTGAAATTTGTTTACGTGAAACTGGAAAATCCAGCTGCTCACTACTTTCTCACAGTTCTTCGATTGAATAAAGAAGATATCCCAACTTATAGATTCATGGAACTTTTCCCAGATTATAGAACAGTAATCTATCGACCCTTGGACGAGAAAATGACAGCGAAAAGAATTGTGACCTTCGTTCAAAACGTCCTTGACGGGAATCTATCTCCGTATTACCGATCTGAAAAGCTTCATCAACGATGGAATAAATATCCTGTGAAGATGTTAGTTGGAAGCAATTATGATGAAGTTACTAAGGATGAAAACCGTTCGGTATTCGTTTTGTTGTGTAGGGATTTTTGATTTTTTGTTATCATAACCCTCGCAACTTCAAAATAGATGAAAGTTTTATCCAATAAATTTTAATATTCATAAAACGGTTTCAAACATTTCCATCGTGGCTGAAATTTATGTTAACCACTTAACCAATTAATTAATTTTCAAACGGTGGCCAAAAAAGAATCAATTTTTTAAACTTTTTTTTACGGTTTTCACTATGCCAAAAAGAAAACCAAAAAATATTTTATAAAAATTATTTTATTTTATGATTTTATAAACTATTTACAAAACCATAAAAAATTTAATCGAAATATTCCGATCTATTGCAAAATCCATAAAAACTCCAAATAAAGTGCATATTGTGATTACAAAATTTAAAAACAAAAGTTCTATATGCGTAATAACTTCTAAATATATTTTTATAAACTAAATTTGAAATCTAAAATTTTCAATAAATTTAGAAACGTATAACCAAATAAAAAAAAGTTTATTGCAAACTTAGTTCTATAAAAAATCAAGTTTTGTGTGATACTCCTCAAACCATGAAACAATACATAAACCAACATCACTATGTTTACACTGGTATCTTGATTCTCTGCGTATTTTATAAAGAAACTCTTATATTTCGGAATTACGTGTATAANGTGAATCTAAGCTTATTCAATTGTGCTATTCCTCAAGTAGTGTTGAAATAAGCGCTGAAACTGATAATTTCACTGATCATTTTGTGTGGTTGTAATCAATAAATACTCATAGTAATTGTGCTGATCAATAAAAATCGATATTGTTTAGAATTTATTGTGGCATGTTTTGACATGTCCTGATCAAGTCTTATTCAAAGGAAATTCGTCCAAAATGAATATATTCAAAATTTTACCAGCTGTGAGATAAACAAAAAATTTACAATAACGAATTAATTTCTTTATAAAATTTTATTAACAAATGATAAATAATGTCACATTTTCAGCCTAAACATTAATTACTTAAAATTATTAATTAAATTCTTTATTGATGCTCAGGTTTTCTTTATTTCTGAAACAATGTGCAATAAAAGTGTAAAAGTCGAATTCAAGAAATATTCTTACTGGCACCATTCCAATATTACACTATAAAATCCATATATAAGGATAATCTAAGAATGAAATGCACTTTGGATGGAATTTATTCGCGCCATCTGTTGTAAGTTTGCAGTGAGCTTTAGGATTACTAGTTTGGATGTCACGACAGACAGATATACATACATCCCAAGGGAATTATTATATTAGATTTTATTATTTGATCTTGTGGTAATGGTGTGCCACTAAACCGACATGTATGAAATTAATATCGAAACTGGAGCTGTTGAATTTGATAAGCCACGGATACAAATATCCTCTATCCATAATTTTTTGACCCTGAATCCTTTGTTTAAATTGTTGAGGTTATGCAAAACATACGAAGTAAAATATAAAAAATTTACGAATCATGAAAATTAATTAAAATTTGGAAAAAGTGAAAATCAATATTTTTTGGGGGGGGGGTTGGTAATCGGTTAAAAATGAGATTCTGAAAACAAATAAAATAATTTAAAATTGATTCAGGGATTTATAGAAGAGTCAGGAGTCCAAAACATATTATTTAATTAATTGATGTTAAGACGACCCATTAATCAATAGCTATCTAGTCGATGGTCAGATAAAAGGGTTGACGGGAATTAAGATAATGTGCAATAAATTCTTCAACCAAGTCAAGATGAGGGAAATATTAATGGGGAGCTAAGTGATATATAAGCAGGAAGCTCGATTTTGTCGAACAGGAGAACAATTAAACTTAGCCGAATTAAACCAAGAACGATGAGTGACAGTGAGACAGAAAAGAGTTGTAAACCAGATTATTTTTTGATTTATTAGGGTGATACCAATTGGGCATTTACCCAGTTATTGTGACTTTGTAAAGAATTTGGACATTTTGGAATCAAAGATTTTGTTTGAATTTTACTATTCCTTTGATTGCTGAATACGAGCAGTCGGATCGAGATTTAGTTCCATCGACAAACAAATATGTCAACAAAATGCTGAATTATTTCTTTCTTTCTTAATAATGATTTATTTATATCATTATATACAAAATATTTTTGGGAAAATAATAACTACTTCCATGTTTCCAGTACGAGTAAAGGAATTTTTGTCTTATTTATTATATTATATATAGGGCCCCGTGTGGTATTTAGTTTTCCAATGTCTTCAAATATGTTTTATTTCTACTAATATGACAAGCGCATTTTTTTCGGTTCATAAAATTTCTGATAAAAAAAAGCCGAAAAATCTTTTATATGCACATTTGATTATGGCAACATTCTTCTTGACTTTTAAGATTTTAGTATGGTATAGCTAAGGGGTTCACCTTCTCAAATGCCTATTTTTATGTGGCTAAGAGGATTCAATCCTTCAGCTGACTTTCAATTCCAGCATAAAGGTTTCCCTGGAGTTAATTTATTATCCTATAGGTTTTGTTCTTGAGTAGTGTTGACAAGACGAATTCTTTATCTGGAATTACTCTTTATACTATAAGATTACACTAACGTACCATATATGATATACTCATAACCCATACATTGTATCTGAGGCCAAATTGTCTTCTTCTCTGATGTCTTCCTTGGTCCTTGTTCAAGATTTCTTTTGGTTGCATTGCTAACGCGTAATTACGTATGTGCCTTAGTCATAGAAGATATCACGTTTCTACCCTATCTTTGACAAGTCTGTCAATTATGTGATTTTATCTATCAAGCAATTTTTTAAGTAATTGTATTTGTCTTTCTCAGGCAATTGAGTATGATGGTGAAAGAACTTTAAATGACTTGAAACAATTTGTCGACAGCAATGGAACACTACCTCGTCCGAGCGATGTAAAAGAGCCCGAAGAAAAACTGGCAAAGCGTGTCCCAAGTTATATTTCAAGTATAAATATGGTTGAGGAAATGCCACAGAAAGATTTACGGTTACTAACTGAAGAAATGTAGTTTTATGAGTTCAATAAATACTTTTTCTGTTCATTTTTGGAAGTTGTTTTTATTTTGTTATTTAAAATTATTATCCGTTATTTTCACACAATAATTTGGTTAATATTTTTCTGCATTTTTCCTTTTATATGTTTTTTAAAATATATTTAAATTTTTAAATACCGCAACGTAATATATTTAAAAAGTATGATGAGTCATGTGTCTTTGTTAAAATGGCTTTGTTATGTAATAGTCCTTTTTTTAAATTTATGTCTTTGTTGGGATGTATTTGTTACGTAATATGTCTTTGTTTAAATTTATGGTTTTGTTATGTAATATGTCTTTGTTATGTAATATATCTTTGTTATGTTATATGTTTTTGTTATGTAATTTAAAAAAAAATACCCCACCCTCCCGGGGTATGGTGGTATGATGTAATTTTCTTTGTGGCGGCATCGATTACATAATAGTTCTTTGTTCCCGGGTCCACATGTTACCCTACTCTTAATTTATCCTATCAATCTTATAGTGCGAACATGCATTCTTGTTCATTTATTTTGTACCCAAATTATATGATACACCCTGATTAACTCAAATCATTACTAGTTTTTGTTATTATTAATTTGGTTTATCCCATTGAGCCTTTATCATTAACTTATATTATGACCCACCTCAATAATATCTATACTAAATATACTGTTGGGTACTTAGGGGTGTGTCAATTTTCCATTTTAAAGTACGTTAGGGGTAATCATAATCGTTCGACTCTTTCCTAAGCACCTCCATGACTATTGCAATTTAAACCATTTGTGTACCCATGGCGACAACCATGTTGGTACTGTACACAAAGCTGAAAAAACAATGAGCAGGTGAACTCTATTGCTAAAACTACTCCCCATTGTATTTTCTCTTCGGGTTCTAGACTGCCGATAGAAGGTCTTACGTCATTATTCTCTATGTATGCTATTTTTAGATCATTTGTGGTCCTGAAGTAAGGGTATTCCCAACTGTTCCCTCAAAAGATTTTTCGCAGGGATCCGCCTTATTTTCCATTCAACAATTATTGTTATATACTTCCTATAATATCCAAATTATCCTTCAAAATCTTTTGAGCAGGGATTGGCCCTCATTCACAGTTTAATAAACATGTTTCCAGACTTCTCATGGAAATTTGAGCAGGGATCTGCCTGTAATTCTAATCTTGAACTATCGGGTATCTTATCTATTCGTGGATTCTATAAGACTACCTAAACCTACTTTATCTACCGACAACAGTTCATAACTATTCGATTATTTCTCCTACTCAGAAATATCTATGAAAATAAAAGTCCTATACTATCTAACCCTAAATAAGGCCCTAAGCTATCGTAAATTGACTTTACCCTCTCCAACCGTTCTTGTCCCTATCTCTATCCCCTACCCCGATGGACCCAACTAGCGAAACATCTGTCGACTAACAGCACGTAGTGCCGCCCGTCCACAAACCTTCCCCCAGCCCAGAACATCGACACATAAATATCATGGAAAAACCCAACCTAAATTATAACAATATTCAAAAAAGACAAAAATAACATAAACAAAACATAAGAATTAATTAAAACAAATTCCATTAAAAATTTTATTAATTCTTAAAATTGTATAACATTAGATTTAACAACAACAAAATGAATAATACCCTACCAATATTAACGAAAATTAACTTCAATTTAAAATAACATTATCTAAATAACAAAATAAATTAACTAAATAACATTAACGAAAATTAACTTCAATTTAAAATAACATTATCTAAGTTATGATGTCTTCAACTTCTAAATTCATAAAATCAATAAATCAATAATAAATGCAATTAAAATATATTTTCCAAACAACACGCTAAATTCAATATTATTAAAACAAACAACTTTCCATAACTCTCCCCTTCTTTAAGGAACTGCCCATCTCTTAAGCCATTCAATTCGTCTGAGTTTCTTTGTCGTCCCGTCACTCAATTCCACCTGGCGTTCTGACAAAAACTTTGTTATGACAAAAGGACCTTCATACTATTAGTCCATCTTTGTCGCGATTTTGTGGTTCTTTCCGAACTAATACTTTCTCCCCCACCGTGAAACATCGATTCGTTCTCTTCTCTGTTCCATCTCCTTCATTCGTTTAGCTGCTTTCTCACTGTTCTCTCTTACCAATCTATGTATCTCAACTGTATCCAATGTCGTCTGAGGCAATGTTGAATGAAGGTTAATCTTTCTCCCAAAAACAATTTCAAATGGAGAAAATCCAGTCGCGCTCTGTTGTGTCACGTTGATACAAAATTCTACTCGAGGAAGTAACTCCGCCCAATTTCGCTCTCATAGTCCACCTGCTAATGATGTTGCCAGCAAGTCTCTGACTGTCCGTATTGTTCTCTCAACTAAACCATTAGATTGATGCTGATATGGTGAACTGAACTGTTGCGTAATACCCAGTCTTCTTAGATTTGTTTTCATAAAACCACTATCGAAGTTCTTCCCTCTGTCTGACAGACAATTTCGCGGTTTTCCGAAACGGTATATCCACTTCTCCAATATGGCTTTGAAAATCGATCTCTCGTCTTGTCTCTCCAGTGCGGTCAGACTGACCATTTTGCTAAAACTATCAATGATAACTAGCATATACTTGTACACTCCACCATTCTTCATGTGTGCTATATCAATGACCAACTATTCTAAAAATTCTGAACTTATTATCGGCAACAATCATTCCTTTGTCTTCTCCTGCACTATTTTCCTTCTGCAGCATATCTCACATACTATCAAACAGTTTTGTATAGTTTCTTGCATGTTTGGCCAAAAACATATGTTGCTCATATAGCTAATTAATTTCTTTACTCCAATGTGACACATTTCAGTATGTATTCCTTTAACTAACGTATTTGAGTAGTCTATCGGCACCAGGATGACATCTTTACCATTCTTCTCTAATAATAAAACCCATCTTCTAATTTTATGTTGTTATGCAAATTGAATGGAAATTTCTTTTTATTCAAGTCATTTTTTTCCTCTTCTCCCTGTACACTCTTGTCATGTGAATGAAATCTACATCATCTTGTTGCTTTTCTAAGAGTTTTGTCATCGACTCAGTCTTCTGTAATGAGCTGATATGTCTTACTCTGGCTTTTTCTTCTTTTGCGTCTTCATGTTTAGTCTGGCATTGTGCACATAACATCCCTTTAATCCTTGATATTCCGTCCGCATTTCCATGTTCCTCTCCTTTCCTATATTGAATATCGAAATCATATCCGGAAAGGTTGGCCAGCCAGGTTTGAAATTGCGGGCTTATCGGTTTTTTTGTGTATCTCATGAAAACCAACGCCTTGTGATCCGTTCGTACTACAAATGACTTTCCGTATAGATATTGTTTAAAATACATTACATATTCGTGTATAGCAAGTAACTCCTTCCTAGTCACACAATAACCTTTTTCATGCGCGGTCAAGTGTCTCGACCCATATGCAATTACCACTTCAGTACCATCTTCTTTAGCTTGACATAAGACTGCTCCGATGGCCCCAAAACTAGCGTCTGTATCCAGAATAAAGTTTCTATCCATTCTTGGGTAATCTAGAATTGGAGCTTCACACAACTTTGTTTTAAGTAATTCAAAACTATTGTTGCAATCTTCTGAACAATTAATCTTTTTCTCACAGCCGGACGTAGCTGCATGTAGAGGTTCCGCAATTTTCGCATAGTCTTTTATAAACTTCCTATAGTAATTGGTCATACCTAAAAAGGATCTTAATTGTTTGGCGCATACTGGTATTTCTGCATCTTGAATCTCTTTAATCTTCTTGTCGTTCGTTTTTATCCCACTTGCACTTACAGTGTGCCCTAGGAATGTCAATTCTTCTTTATACAGATTACATTTTTCTGGGTTAATTCTCAACCCCGCTAGTTTAATTCTTCTGAATACTTCCTCTAATCGGTTATTGTGTTCCTCTTTGTCTTTTCCATAGACAAGAATGTCGTCGAGGTAGACAACAACACCCTTAAATAATATTCCATCCAACATTGAGTGCATCATTCTTTGAAACGTCGCAGGGGCGGTTGCTAGTCCAAAAGGAAGTCGGTTAAAACAAAACTGTCCTTGCCTTGTACTGAAAGCCGTGACCTCTTGAATTTCCTTCGCCATTCCAACTTGATAATATGCTTGACCTAGATCGATGGATGTAAAATATTTTGAATCTGCCAGACAATCCAGTAGAAATCGTGTATCTGGCATTGGAAAAGATATCTTTTCAGTGATCGCATTCAACCCTCTATAGTCAACACACATCCTTATTGATCCATCTTTCTTAGCCTCAATCACTAGTGGCGAGTTCCATGCACTTTTGCATTTTCTAATAACTCTCGTTTCTAATAAGTTTGTGACAAGTTCGTCAAGCTTTTGTTCTAAATGCATTGGTTGTCTTCTTGGCTGTAACATTACAGGCCCACCTACTATATTCATTTCATGTTGAACAACTTTCGTAAACCCGAGATCAAAAGTTGAAGCCATAAAAATACCTTTGAACTTCCGTAGCAATATGTCTAACTGTTCATTCTTCCTGTCTCCAAGCATTAATAATGCTTTCTCTCTTTTTATGTCCACGTATGTCCTCCCTACTTGTGACGCTTCAATATTGTCGACTTCTACCAGTCGAATACCAAATCTCCTTATTGTATCTACACCCCCAATGAAATCTGGACGTATATCTTTGACAACTATAACATTAATAATTTTTTTTCCCATTCCAATCAGCTTCTATCGTCATTGCTCCTAACGGTCTTTCCATTCCCGTCGAAAATACTGCACAAAGAGAAATTGTGCTCTGCTTCAACCTCGGTTTCCCAATCTTTGTCCAACTTTTTCACTCATAACTGATACTTACGCTCCAGAGTCCCAAAGCATGTCAATCGCCGTCATGTTTATTACAATCATACTCCACTTTCTTCTGTCTGTCGTCTCATACATCTTCTGCATCATGTCTTCATTTCGCTTCTTTCTACTGATTATTGTGTCGACCCCACTGACGAAATGAAAGCAATGGGATCGTCCTTGTTTTTTGGTTTATCCATTGATTTTTTTATCGTTTCTTCGTAATTACTGTATAAATCTTCTGTGAAATCACCATTATTTCTTTCGTGATCTTCTTCGTAAATACATGCCACTCTCTTCTGATATCCATTTCTATTTTTAAGCAAAAAACAATCTCTGAACCTTCTTTTCCATAGATTAGACATTTGTCTTTCATAGGACATTCAAAACGCCGGTGCCCTTTTTCTCCACAACAAAAACACTGACCTGGTGTCAGTTTCACTGGATGAGGCGAATCTCTTCCTTTGCTGTCATTAAATAACCTTTTTGCAATATCTTTAAGCGATACTGTAGGTATTCTTCTCTCTGGTTCTCCTGTCTCATATCGTCCTCTATACCGCTCATTTTCATTCTTGTCTTCATTTACAATTGGTACAAACCGACCATTACCAGGTCTATTTCTCTTGTGATTAATCTCTCGGTGTTCGTCGCGTTGATGTGCAGTTGTCTTCACAATTGTTCTTTGGTCTCGTCTACCCTCGAATTTACCATTTTTCATCACTGATGCGTAAGAGTCTCTTCTTATGGCATCAATATTGAATTTATTGTCATTCGTCATCTCGATCTTCTCCTGAATTTTTGCCATATCCCTGGCATCTTCAAAACTTGTCACTTTCCCTGATAAGAATATTTCTTTTACTCTATCGTCTTTCGCTCTGTTTGAAATAAGGTCTCGAACAATCAGTTCATCAGAAATTCCAGAGCTAAATACACTTTTAACTAAACTTCTTACTCGTATTTCGAAGACTTGGAATCTTTCATCTCTCTCTTGCTGAATTTGAGCTAGTTCCACAATCTTGTTAGTAATGGTTTTCCTTACTGTAAAAGTTTCTATAAACCACTCTTTTGCCATTTCATCGGTCATCTTCGCTATTTTCGCCGCTTCCCATAACATCGATGCCGCATCTGTCAACAAAAGATCCAATGCGTCTACTAGACTTTGATCTTCTATTCTCAACCATTCCATAATATCCTTTAGCCAAAGTTCGGCTTCAGATCCAACTTTTCCGTCAAACTTTCTTACATTAAAATTTAGCATCTCACGTGCTTGTTTTGACAAGGAATCTAACATATTCTTAGTTCCTTTCTTTTTTCCTATCGCATTTATTTCCTTGGCGTGGTCGCCAGTTATGATGTCTTCAACTTCTAAATTCATAAAATCAATAAATCAATAATAAATGCAATTAAAATATATTTTCCAAACAACACGCTAAATTCAATATTATTAAAACAAACAACTTTCCATAACTATCTAAATAACAAAATAAATTAACTAAATAACATTAACGAAAATTAACTTCAATTTAAAAAAACATTAGACTGAACAAAATTACATTACACAAAAAATCAAATTTACCTCACCGCGATGGCATGGAATCGAAAATTGAGAGCATATGTTCACTGCCAGTAAATGAATTGTTGTGTAAATCTGAAAATCCAGTCTAACCAGTTGAGCGAGAGTTTTTTAAATGAAATTTCACTCAGTATTTATACTGATTGAATTATACGCCTACGCATTCTCTGCTGTTATATCCAATTAGAATGCGAGGCAATTCTGATTAATTTTTGTATGCATGCATGAATGTGTGCAATTATTTATTTTTTAATTTAATTAATTTAATTAATCAAAATTCTAATTTTTATTAATTTTTAAGATTTATTTTTATAAATTCTATAATTTAAATAGTTTTAGCTAATTTTAATTTAGTTTTACAAGTTTTATAATTTAAATAAGTTCAGTTAATTTTACTTTAGTTTCATTAATTTAAACAATCTGGTTTTATAAGTTTTATAATTTAAATAATTTTGTTGGTTTTATTTTTTGTTTTCATTAAACAATTTAGTTTTATAAATTTTATGGTTTATCTAAATTTACTACTTTTATTCTACTTTTTATTATTTTACCAGTTTACTAGATAATTTATTTTAAATTTTAAATTTATTTATTTAGAAATTTTTCATATTATTAATTAATTTATTACCCATTATTTTATTTATTATTATTTTATTTCTTAGTTGTTCGCTATTCCGAATGTGATGTTTCTCCTAATTGTGTTAGTGATTGCGACCTTTATTTTCGTTCCTTTATTTTATCACCCGGGTCTTATTTATCATCAATGTGTTATGTACTTTAGTTTGTATTGATTGGTGTTTTAATTTAACTTGGTGCGATTTTTATGTTATGTATTTTTGATTCATTAAAACAAGCTCTCGATTCTCGGTTCCAGCCCTAACAATACTATTGCCAACACTCGACCCGCGGAAAAATAATTATGACTAAACAAATTCCGATTAAGTTCAGTTAAGTTCGAAGTTCATCCTTCTCAAGGTGGTGGGAACGGAGCATTTGAAATTCAGCAAATTTTAAAGTTAAGGATATTTACTTCAGAAATGCAAGCTGCTTGAGCCACCTGCTACAACTACAGGTAGAGGAAGGGTAAGAGGCTTGAGCAAAGCTCCAAGAGTTACGCTTCATCCCCTTATAATTGGTTTCGCTGGCAAATAGCTGGGAAAATTTTCTTTATAGGGCGATATAAATTTATAAAACATAAAATTTACATTCACAAAAATTATTATTATGATATCATTAATTAAATAGACGATTTAAACAATGAAGTAAATTTAGCGAATTTAACTTAATTTCTTTTTATTTTAATTAAATGTCAGTGGGAAGGGGAAATAGTTAAACCATAAATTATAAAGTAAAGGATTGATAAATTTTTTAGACTAGAAAGCCGTAAACTAGTAAACTTTAGATTGTAATTTAGGTCTAAGATTGCAGTAGGTAATTTTCGACATTGGGATTCTTATTTTGATACCGCACTCTGGAACAGTTAGGTGACAAATAGAATTTGATCTGTTCTTAAGGGGCTTTATATAATTCATGGCAATAGCAATCACAATGAAGGGTAGTTGATAAATCAGTAATTTTAAGTCCCAACCCACAAGCGGAAGCCCGTCGAAAGTCAGAAAATTATCGAGAAATTAATCACGTTTTGTTATTTTAACAGATACGTCCAAAGCAAGGAAAATAGTTACTCAGGCCAGTACATCATCGGCCGGTCTCAACCACGAGACACTCCAGGCCAGAGATAACAGCCAGATCGCTGCTGATGAATCCGAAGCACAATTTTATCAGACTCCGTTCCAGATGGATCTGATACTGGATCCACGAGTGGATATATGAGAATACCGTACCGGTGCAACCAAAAATTGACAACAATATACAACAAAATTCAACAATCTAGGGAAGGAGCCCAGATGCGAGCCCTCGAAGACGTCGGAGCGGTAGTGGGGCGGCTTCGACGGATCGAAAATGAGATCCTGGCGGGCAAACTCAGAGACCCGGACGAAACTGCCCGACTACTCTGCAACGAAGATAGGCTGGCCGCCATCCAACGCGGTCTATTGACCCCAGGAAGCGGGGACGACTTCGAAAGGTGCTCCAAGGACAGTGAGTTCAGTAAATGACTAGCACATAATGGACAGAGAATGGAACTCTGTTATTTGTTGTATCTACTTTAACTTTAGTTTATTTTTACTCTTATGGTAGATCTTAGCCTAATGTATGTCTTGAGACCGTTGTGTCTATGTGATTTTAGTTTATTTGTACTTTTATGGTGGACCTTAATATAATGTAATCCTATTTTGGTGTTATACTTAAGAAGGGAAGGGGCTGACAAATTGAAACTCCATGCGCATTGATACTTAGTTCGACTGATGAAGATTTGACCTAATTTGTGGTAATCGGATGATATAGCGTGGGATATCCGGAATTATTATCTTTTTCACCCTGTTATAATTAATGAAATAAGTTGAGTGTCCAATCTCAAAGAATTCCATAATATTATGTAATGCCTCTTTTTAGTGTTCAAACTGATGGAAAATATGCGCCAAGATCGGGAGCAGGCGCGACAACTAGTTGAGAGGCTGCAGGCGAGACTTACAAAGTTTAAGGAACAGTGCCAAAAACTCGATGGAACATGATTCGGTCCCGTCGAAATACAGAAGCACCTGAAGCTAATTCAACAACTCCAACTTCAGAGCGCCCAAGATCAAACAGCGATCCGAGCTCTCCGCCTTCAAATTCGCCAGATGGTGACGCAGTTACATCAAAGAGCCCTCGATTAAGAGATAGCCGCCCAGATCCGACCCATAGCGGAAGTTTTTGGCAACCACATATGTCTCTGAGCCACTTGCCAGGTCAGCAGGCGAATGCGCTAATTGCCAGGCCCCTTTAAGCGATTAATATTCGAATGTTCGTTGTGACAATTACAACTATAGTTGAATTATATATAATTATAATGTGAAATTGGTCTTATGAGACGTACAGTTGCAAATTTGTTTGTTTTAGTAGTCTCGAATTGAGATATTATAAGGAAATGAGATTCGGGAATACAATCTAGAATAGAGGGACCAGTAAAAATTGGACCCAAGTGAGTACTGGACATTTATAGTATACGGAGTATGCTCATTTTTTGCTAGTACTCCAACCCTTCATACAGTACTAATGTTTATCACTAAACGAATATCATGTGGTCAAACTTCAATTGTATTTTGGGTTACACTGGAAACAGCATGATGAGGTAAAAATGTTTGATTACCTGTAACCCACCATTTGCACCTGACCCATTTTCATATTTTAATTCGATAATTTGTTGATTTGTTGATTTAAAATTTTCCAATATTACATTTTGAATTACATCATTTTAAATTTAACAACCTCAACACTACTCAAAAGACACTCAAAAAACAATGACTTTTCGTCTGAGGCTTCTATTTAGTTTCTCTTCGATTCTTGACTTCTCTCTAATTTTAATTTCTTGCTACATTTTACATGATATATTTTTTCTTCTTCAATTAATCTGATTTATCCAGGATTAGGACCGTAATTACAGTAAATTTACATTCTAATTTAAAACAGGCAGATTTAGAAAGAAAGGAACTGCAAGATGCAAAATATAACTCAGATAAAGCAGTCGACAAGATGAGAAAAGTATAGTAAGGCATAGAATATTTTGTCAAGGGCAGCAGGTAGTAATACGCAAAGAAAAACATAAAAGTCACAAGGACGGAATGCAATGAATGCAGTTTTCTGTCTGAACTAGAAGCTAACCTCAAGTTTCATCTCTGTCCTAGATTCGGCATTCCTTTAAATAATTAAATATAATGTAAATATATACTTTTATATATTACCCATTATAGTTAAAATGCAAAATCAAACCTTTAGGCTTTAAGCATAATGTAAGCATAAGAATAAGTATAAGATAATAATTTTGGTGAATTATATGATTTTCTTCCTCAAATAAGTATTATATTATATATTAGTGATAATTTTATTAAAAAATACATGGGGAACTCGTCATAAAAATTTCTAAATTTTGATATAACTATCCTCCGGTGGAAAATAGTCATTGCAACATTAGTTTTATGATCAAATACATTTTAGAATGCAACACAAATTTACGATCCTTTGTCATTTTTCAAATTAGTCATTTTATTTATTTTTTTCATTTAGAAATTAATAAAAATATAAACATAATTACATTTAAGGAATTGTAATAATAATAATAATAATTCATAAAACTCAATAATTATTTGTTTATTCATATCAATTGTTATAATTCCAATTTCATCCATAAGTAATTTTATAAAGTTTTCTAGATAAATTTTGTAAATTTTTTTAATTAAATTAAATTAATTAAATCTTTTTTCGTTTAGATTAAATGTCTGGAAGAAGTAGAAAAACTAGAACTTCTCAACAAGCTGAATCCAACAGCCGTGAAGAAATAAGCATTGGTGATAGCGACGAAGATATCACGACTACAACGACCACAACTAAACGTGTCGTTTTGTCAAAAAGTATGGGGGAAGATAAACCAACAGCTACTTCCACCCCATCACACAAAGAAAGCCATTCTCGTTCTTTTAGAGCTGCTAGTCCTTTAACAATTTCTAGAAATGAGGAAAAGGACGAATTAGCTCATCTGAATGATCGATTTGCTTCTTATATTGACTATGTTCGAAGTCTTGAAATAGCAAAAGAAAAATTAACAAAAAAAATTCAATCCATTTCCAAAACTGAAACTTCGGAAATTGATAAAATCAAAAAACTATATGAAGAGGAATTGAGATCCTTACGAAAAATGGTAGATGAATTGGCAAAAGAAAGAGCAAACATTGAAATTGAATTGAAAAATGCTAAAGAAGATGCATTAGCCTATCGTAAGAAACTTGAAAGACGAGACTTAGATTTACAAACTTTACAAAGGAAACTTGAAAATTTAGAAAAAGATTTGTCTAAACAGCGAATGGACAGTGAACGATATTCAACTCTGTTATCGCAACATGATACGATAGAGAAAAAATGTGCGAAACTAAGTAAAGAATTGGACGCAGAAATTTTATTGAGAACTGATATTGAAAACAAAAACGTTACATTAAAAGAACAATTAGAATTCAATGAACGTTTATATAATGAAGAAAACTTTAAAATTCGACAACATCATGTTATTATCGAAGAACAAATCGAAGATCGCAAACAAGCAGAATATGAATCAAAATTAGCCGATGAGTTGCGAGCTATTCGGGAAGAAACTGCTGAAGAATTTGAAAGTTACAAACTGGAATTTGAGCAATCATTCACGCTAAGATTGGCAGATTTAAAGAAAATCAATCAGCAAACCAATGAAAATATTACAAAAACCCGTGACGAGATGTTAATTTGGAGATCAAAGGCTGAACAGCGGGAACAGGAGTTGGCTATGAAAACTTCTGAGAATGAGGCATTAAAACGGCGAATTAAGGATCTCGAATCTGTATTAAATACTGAGAGAAGTGAATTTGAAGGACAATTAATGAAATTGCGCGGAGAATCAGATAATTTACGAACTGATTTAGAAAAACGTCTTGATGAATTTTCAAGTTTGATGAGTACAAAAATTGCGTTGGATCAAGAAATTCTCATGTACAGAAAACTATTGGAAAGCGAAGAAACCAGATGTAATATTAGCGTTTCTGCAGACGGTGATACGAGTTTCTCGGCATTAAATGCTAGCTCTAAACGTAGGAAGG
The DNA here is from genome assembly GCA_959609185.1 of Schmidtea polychroa. NCBI lineage: Eukaryota > Metazoa > Platyhelminthes > Tricladida > Dugesiidae > Schmidtea > Schmidtea polychroa. Next base: position 107,857 of record CAUHTR010000291.1, read on the forward strand.
TCGGGGAGCGAGGGGAATACGTGTCACCAAATATGGTCTCGTGTGGCCGTGACAGTTACAAAGTTGATCTCGTCAGTCGTGGAAGTGTAGAGTTTTCATCGAAACCCGACTGTTCTGGCCGATTTGTGAAATTGACAAATCCTTCGGATAAGGTAATGTGGTGATGGTTATTATTAAATCATTATTCATTATTCTAGGATATTTGCATCGGGGGATGGACACTGAAATATATCGCTGATGGTCAGGAGACCAGCTATAAATTCCATCACAACCTTCATATCAAGGCTAAATCGGATTGCACAGTGAGTTTTTTTATTGTTGAATTCAACTTGCAAATAATTGAGCGGGAGGTTTGAGAGGGGATCGTGCATCAGGCTCAAATAATCGATCGATAATTTTAATTTCCTTACATACAGTAAATGCAGTAAAAGTAGAGACACACTCATACATGTAGCACACGTGTCGGTAACCATCGATTAGTCATTCATGGTTACTCATCGCATCTGCAAATCACATTCTCGTGCATGCTGGCAATTAGTTTAGTCATCTCAGAGTTTTCTACCAATCAAATCTGTAGTTAGGAATCACGCACATGATTGCCGCTGCAGATTGGCGACGACGATTGCTAATTGTATATTGCTATTTAGTATTTTATTAATTTATAATTCATTGATTAATTTAAATTAATTTATAATTTATTGATTATTTTATAATTTATATCACGATTTTAATTTCATGAATTAGATGATATTTCCTAGATTTATCAATTACGAGTTTTATTGAGGTTTCCATTAATTATTGACAAATTTTGTTTCTACGAATTATTTTTCAATCAGTTTTTTATTAAATCATTCAATTTGTCACAGCAATTAAAAATCCAAATGATCCGCATGACATCATCAAATATTGAATGAATTCTGCAATATTTATACAATTGTGTGCATTCGGCACGGAAATTCGTGCTCAGATCTTGATATGATATTTGACCAGTGAGTTTATTGGCATTATGTAACCAGATCAAATATTGTCTCACGCACAATTTATCAATAATGATCTGTCGGTATCATTGATTTATCGATAAACTGATTTCATTGTGACAGGCCATAATTGTATCGATTATTTCTATTTTCACTTGAAATATCGATTAAATGGATATTGTTGTTGTGCTTGGCCCTTGAATCGATAGCAGCGTGGAATTGTATGCGAACTACGCAATTATTACTCTTGTACACTTCAGTGAAATTATTGATTATTTGGATTATTTGAAAGACCAAAATATTAAATTGAAAATCAATAAAAACAGATTTTTCCGTCCATTCGATACGCATAAATCTCTATTAAAAAGTTTCTAGAATTCATTGTAGAAATCAATTGCAAAATTTTTCCTCGTCGCATAATTTTTATACAGATCAATATTTCCAATAGGAAATTCCTTTTTATTAATAATAATTTTATTGATTATTTCTATTAAATGAAATATTGATTAAAATTTTATTTGTGAATAACAATTTGTGATTGATTTGCACTTGCACTCACGCCCGACTGATCAATTATCACTGCACCTTCAATGCACAATTTTTGGAAAGCTTTCATGATATTTTTGATTAATTTTTTCGTAAAATTCAATTTAGAAATTGGAAATAATCAATAAATCAATTATGTTTTTTATCGCATTCTTCAATTGCATTTTTTATCTTTACACAAATTTCATCAGCTTCTCAATCAACAATTTCCTATTTTAGTCACTTATTTCTATTGAAGTTGGTTGGCACTCACAGCAGCAACATCCGATTAATTGCTATTCCCACCCCCCTCGAAAAACAACTAAAAATATGAAACAAAATCAATGAAAAATTGTTTTTTTCGAATTGAAATATTGATTAAATTATATTTTGTGAATAACCTTAATAATAATCAATAATGATTGATCGGCACTGACATCCAACTGTCCAGTTAATTACTATTGTGATAATGAACCATTTTGGAATGCCTCCGCAAAATTATTGATTGATATAACAATTGAATTTACTCTGATTTTACTGACAGGTTTGGAGCAGTGATGCAAATGAAACTCATAATCCACCAAGCGATTTGGTGATGAAAGGTCAGCGCTTTTTCTCTGGTTCTAACATAAAAATCAACCTAACAAATGCTGACAACCAGGTTTAGTAGTGAATTTTGTGATTGTTTGGTTCATTGATCGTTTCGTTGTCGATGTAGGAGGAGGCCAACTGTGTGCTGGCAAAGGATCATACGAGATCGTCTGTATATAGTTACAATAGAAAGGTTGCAACAAGAAGCCTACGAACAGGCGAGGATAGTGTAAGTTATTGAGGGGCTTTTGTTATTGATTTGGTAATTTATGGATACCGATTATTCTAGAAATGTTCATTGATGTGATCATTGATCATGGCATTAGACATTGATCAACAATGCAGGTTGGTTGTGAGTGTGTGTGTGTCACAGACGCGGCACTGCTCACCATCTGCATCTCAGTTGCTGTTATTCAATTATCACGTTTTCCAATTAGTATTTTTATTATTATTTTAGAATTTTAATGTTAATCTTTATAATTATAATCAATATAATGTGCTCTGTTCAATGTAATGATAATAATATTAGTAGTGATGATGCAAATTCATATATTCATATATATATCCCATTTTTTACTGTTGTTGCTATTGGTTATACGGTGAGGCGCTGGAGGAAACACATTTTATTCGATTGCCTTGTCTCGATATCCCGCCAGTTGACAGTCGTGTCCCATTGGCACTGTGGAGCTTTTTATTATAATATATTTCTACTGTTTGTTTGCTTGTTGTTTTGTCTTCATTTATTGATTATTTCGTGATTTTTAATTATTCAGCATTTTTCACCGCATTTGAGCAATTTTTCAATCAAAATGGGCAATCAATAAAATTAAATTTAGTTTTTGCGTCATATGACTGTTAATCTTTATGTAAATAATATTTTGTCATTATAATGCTCAATAAAGGTTGACTAAGGAAATTAGATAACGAATTGTGTCATCCCAGCTTAGTGGCAATGCTATATCACAGATAGCTGCTGTAATGATGATACCACGGGGCTCTGTTGATAATGTGATTAGAATTTATGCTGCTACCGGCAGAATATTAAAAAGGCGGTGTAAGAAAATCATTGGATGAAAGTCAAACAGCCATCATCAAACCATTTATTCAAGAAGATTGAAGCATTACTTTAAAAGATTTTCCAAAGGTTTCTTAACCAATATGAAAAATCAGTATCCATAACAATTGACTCATTCAACTTTTCTTTCAAAAAAGTGTCACTGATACTAGAGAGAAGAAAGAATCCCTCAACAATTGAAATGAGATAAGATAAATATTGTAGATGAATCAAACATTTTTTTCATTGATGAGGTAGGGTTCAATGTGAGAGACAGGTGGTCGTTCAGAACGAGGAACTCAATCAGATCAAGAAATTTATTCATGTGTGCCACAATGTCCAAATCTGGATTGCATAAATATGCTATTCAGACAATAGTTTATAACAAGGCTGCGCAACAATATATTGCAATATATTGTTAACAATACAATATATTGTATTGTATTAGGCTACAATAACAATATATTGTATTGTATTGGGCTACAATAACAATATATTGTATTGTATTAGACCACAATAACAATATATTGTATTGTATTGGGCTACAATAACAATATATTGTATTGTATTAGACCACAATAACAATATATTGTATTGTATTGGGTCACAATAACAATCTTTTGTATTGTATTGCGTTACAATAACAATATATTGTATTGCTTACTATTATGTTACTTCCTATGTTATAGTCTAATGATAATTCTTTTATAAGTTAAATTGCATTTTAAAGTATTAAATTAATAGAACAATAAAGCCATATTAATTCATTTAAAATAAATAATTATATACAATAAATATATATTGCAATATATTGTATTGTAATAAAAATATATTGCAATATATTGTATTGAAATAAAAACATATTGCAATATATTGTATTGTAATAAAAATATATTGCAATATATTGTATTGAAATAAAAATATATTGCAATATATTGTATTGAAATAAAAATATATTGCAATATATTGTATTGTAATAAAAATATATTGCAATATATTGTATTGAAATAAAAATATATTGCAATATATTGTATTGTAATAAAAATATATTGCAATATTTTAACAATATTATTGTGCACAGCCTAGGTTTATAATACAATTTCTTTTGCTGATTTTGTTAATGAATTTTACAATGATATTTCTGCTGGAGGACTTACTAATGCAGTACTGATAATGGATAATGTAGCATTTCATAAATCAGAATCTGTAAAATCTACAATTTTGAGATATGGATTTATGTATCTCCTTTCTTAAATCCAATAGAAAATCTTTTCTCAAAATAGAAGCAATGTATTATGCATAGTGCACCACAAAATGAGTAAGAGTTACTAAGGAATATCGATGATGGTAGTCAATTAATCTCTTCTGATGATTGTTCTGGGTTTTTCTGAAATATGATGGGATTTATACCCAGATGTTTAGCATCTTCTATTATTTTAGATGGATAATAAATAATTAACTGATATTTTGTTCTAATCGAATTAAAATTGAAATTATTAATATTTCATTTTTTTAATTTTACTGGTGGCCCATTTTGATTGAAAACTTGGCCACCGATTGAAAAATTGCCCAAATGCTGTAAATGAAATAAATCAAAACATTTTTGATCACTTTCCGATGTATCTAAAATGGCGATGAGTTTAGTTTCCACGCATCTCAGTTAAATATGGCGTATTTGTGAGAACAACAAATTATCATTAACCTCTTCCTGGTGAATTTTTTGTCAATAGTTTACGCTATATAATCAAATATTAATATATAATATTATTTGTGAGCATCTTTTACCCCCTACAGAAAAAGGAGGAATAGGCATAACCAAAATCGTGGATGAGCAGATGATACAAACAATAGCAAGATTCCTAAAACTAATAAACAGCAACCACGCGGCTATAGTAAAAATTATAACAGAAGAACTGATCGATGTAGCCGAAACAAGAACTAAAACTCCTATCAACTCAATGCCAGAAGCATTAAAATGGTTGGATGGAACATGTGCACATAAAAGATCAAGCTCAGCCAAAAAATCCTGGCTCGATAGAATCAAAAACGCAATCACACAACTGTACAAGGACCACGATATAAAGATAACCTTTTCTAATGAGAAATATAGGTACAGGATGCAACATAAAATGCAATTCACAAGAAAAATCCGAAGAAGAAGTTTTCCACCCTTTCTAGATGAAGCCTCAAAAAAACTACACTGGATGATTCGTGAGGCATACTTTCAAAAATGGACACAAGCCAACTGCCAAGGCCATATTCTTAGATTGCAGCAGTCCGAATACACAGAATGGAAAATGCCGGAAAACCTTGAAAGACTACGAATGGAGATTCATAATTAAGGCTCGAGCTACATGTTAGACATAAATATGAAACAGTATAACCAAGGAGGCAGATTGGGCAGCACAAAGTGCAGAAACTGTGAAAATACTCATGAGTCATCTATACAAGTCCTAAACATGTGTGTGTGTGAGAGGAACCAGGATGAGGACCAACAAGCACAATGAAATACAAAAACCACTGGAAGAAATACTAAGAAACAAAGGAATCAGCTTTGAAATAGAGAAAAAACTAAAAGAAGCAAAGGAAATGTTAAAACCAGACATTGTAGCCAGACTAAAGGATCACATCATGATAATAGATGTAAAATGCCCATTTGATGACCATCCAACCATAGAAGCATCAAGAACAAAAAACCAGAACAAATACAAAAAATTAGCACAAGACATCCAAGAAGCAACAAATACATACATAACAGTAGAAACATTCGTGGTATGCTCCCTCGGAACATGGGACAAACGCAATAACGATATATTTAGAAAACTCGCCTACTGTTTTTGGCCTGGCATATTTATTATGCTGATTCATTTTTCATTAATAAACTTTAGATTTTTTTGTCAATAGTTTGCGCTATATAATCAAATATTAATATATAATTTTTTTAAATGGCATAAATAATTATTTTTCAATATGGAGATTTGTGAGCATCCTGGAAGTTGCTAAATGTTCTACTTGATAAATAACCAATATTTGTGAACTTGTGAAAGAGATGAGTTTCGCATTAAAGCTTAGTGAGTAATCCATCTGAAGTTTGAATTTTCCTTTAATGTGATTAGTGACGTAGAGGTCTAGTCTTCCTTTTATTATCAATTGTTACCATTTGAGTTTTTAACATTTTTATTTATACTTAAGAAGTGTAAACCGTTGCATTTCATTGACAGATTGCAAGTCATAACAAATCCAACAAACAAGGTTATAAAGGAAGTTCAAAAATTTTAGTAGAACATGAAAAATCACTAATATTTGGTGAGTCCACCATTCGCTCATATTACATTTTGCATTCGATCACGTATGTTTTTTTCGGTATGTTTTAGTTAGTACTGACACGGAGATACAATTTCTCGATAACGTAATTTTTAAATTGTTTGGTGTCTTCAAAATGCTAATCCATCGGATTCATATCAGGATCAACATCTTAATCTAAACAAATTTTGGTTTCCTTAAAACAATGGTGCGTTTGATAGGAACATGAGTTTACATTTATCAAATGTCTTAAACCTTTGAACTTTTATGTATTTTATTTATTTAAGTATAAAATTTTATACATATTCTTTGAAATTTGATTATTCAAATAATTTATTTATTCATAAAAAATACATTTTCCTAAGACATCATGCAAGTCAGGGGCGTAGCTACCGGGTATCAGTTGGAGCAGTCTGCTCCAGGCGCACGAATTTAGGGGCGCAAAATTTCAAAGATAAATCTTGTTTTAATAGTAAATTGATTTGAAGATTTTGTTAATGATATGTATTTACATTGTTTAAGCGAAACATTATTAGTCAGCGTAATCACAATTCGGGACTTTCCCACGCATNTTATATTTATTTTTATGAATTTTGATTGCATATATCATCAAACATACATATATATTATAAGTATATATTATAAGTATAATGATATAATAAGTATTATAATATATCACATATAATATGAGTAAATTAAAATGCTACACATTAAGTTGAGATAAGTCGTAACAAAGTAGATGTATCTAAATGTCAAATTAATCTATTACAAATAGTAGATTCAAGGTCATAACAAGGCATTATGGCGCCCTGTGCGGTTCATATATCTGGCGCCCCCAACACGCGAATTCAAAACAGTCTACTATAATCATTATAATGTTCATGTTAAGATTGTTGACTATGTATTCATATCCAGCTATTATATAATAGGTAGTAATGCTCTACTGTTACTATCTACTGTAGATTAAAGGAAATACAAAAAAATCTTTCGATGCCTGTTTTAATGCCTATCCAGGATGTTAAGACAAGGTGGAATTCAATCTTTTATATGCTTAAAATAAAAAACGGAATTTTAGTTTATTTTTCTGAAAATTCAAGTGAAAAAGAAGAATTACTAAATCAATTGGACTTTAGTTTAATTGAAGAATTAATAAACATATTAAGTCCATTTGAAGAGATTACAAGAGCTCTATCATATGAGAATTCAACGATTTCGGAAGATCAACAAATAGAGTTTTTTCCAATTCTATTAATAATGAAATTTCCTTTAAACTTAATTTATCATTGATAGCAAGAAGTGAAAATATAATTAGCAATCCTATTTATATTATTTCCACATTGCTAGATCTAAGATTTTAAAAACAAAAAATATTGATCCACCAAATTTTAATTTAGATTTAATTAAAAAAAGAAATGATTAAATATTTTCCTAAATTTGAAAACGAAAAAACTGAATTAAAAAATGAAATTATTTTTGAAAAAATTCAAACATTTGGGATTTATTAGATAATTTTGATTCTCCTATTGATTGCAAAAATTCTTATTTAGCTTTTGAATCCGAGATAAATAATTATTTATTTGAAAGCTTATCTCAAAAAAAATGAAGATATAATTAATTACTGGAAAATTAATTCTAACAGGTTTTCTTTACTTTCTAACCTAGCAAAACAGTTTCTATCGTGCCCTTCGACTAGTGTACAATCTGAGCGTGTTTTCAGTTGTGCTGGAGATGTAATAACTAATCATAGAGCTAAAATTCTTCCTGAAAATGCTGAAAAAATAGTTTTTATATAAATAAACAATAAATTTTTAAATTAAATTTTTTTAAAAGTGGTTTAAAAAATATTTTTGTTTCGAAAATTTAATATAATGTTGTTCACCGAAAATAATTTTTTCATTTCGGTTTCGGCCGAAACAAAAAAATTCATTTTGGTGCACCCCTAAAATTTTGGTTCATTTACTTTTTTTCTGTACTTTTGCCATGGGCGTCCGCAGGAATTTTTCCAAGAAGGGGCAAAAATATTTTTTTACCAAGTAGACAATTTTTTTATGGGGAAGAGAGTTGAAAAAAAAGGCATTTGTATAATAAATATTTGGGGCATTATACAAAATATGATTTTTTTTCGTTTATTTACAAAATAGAACACTTTTTTTAAAACCAGAACGTCAGTTAATATTGAAAATTTTTTTACAAATAAGATGATTTGAAATCATTGAAATCATTGATATAAAATAAAATTCAATATAAAATTTAGTTAAACAAAAAAATATTGATGCAAAATTATTTTTTTAAAAATTTCATTTATTTTTATTATTTTTCACACATTTTTGACATTTGCCTTTACCGAGTGCTATTTCAAAAAGTGAAGTGCCAAAAAATTGTGCTAATAAGAAAATGTAATGAAGAATAATGAAATTCTAAAGGAGCATCTATTAATTATTATCATAAAATTTCGACTGGTTTTATTTTACATCAATAAAAATTGTTATTATTATAATTAAAATATAAAGTGATAACTACTTGGTTGCATTAATTAAATTTTAAAACCATAAATGATAATTTAGGCCTTTTTCATTTGTATTAAACACATTACTCGCAGCAAAAGGCTTAAATAAACATTAAATTGTTTTAAAATATAATTAAAATAATTAATGTTAAGTTATATTTAAAATTTTGTGAAATTAAAATTAAAAAACCGAAAATTAAGCGAAAATTTTAAAAAATTTGTTTTTTTTTAATTTTAAATTTTTTACTGATTTTTTTTCATTTGAAAAACTTTTCAATTATTGTTTCAATTTTCTTAGATTTAATAATATTTTTTATTTCATAAAATGAGCAAAGTAATTCATTATAAATTCAAGTCAGAACTAAGTCAGCATCAAATTCCGTTTGAAGGATCCCATATTTCTGTTCATGAATTGACGGAGGCCATTCGGAGCAAGCATAATAATACTCAATATGATTTAGTTGTCAGCCTGAAGGATGAGATATCAAACGAAGATAAAAGTGAAATAAAAATCTGCCTTTTGTGTTTTATAATTTATATGCATATATAGTTTGTTCTCCCAATGATTTTATTCCCGCGTATTCCTTTGTCACCATTAGACGGCTACCTTTGTCAAACCCATCTAAAAATTTTAAAAATAAAAAGACAATGTATTTCATTTTTAATAGAATTTTAAAATTTATCTTGTAAATTTAGAAATCAAGAAAATTTTAATAAGATTGATCCCTACAAAAACGTATGTTTAACCGATCAAGTTTATTTTTATATTTTTCATTTTAGATGAACGGAGCCGGAACTGCAAATCTATATAATAAAGTAAAAAACTTTCTCAATCATTATTTTATTGTTTTTTTTATTTTCAGTTTTTAAATACATCCGCAATGACCGAAGAGGAAAAAGTCGAAAATATTATAGAAACATCGGCTATGAGGTATTTTTAATTGTAGTTTTTCCATTATTTATTCATTATAATTAGTTATAGATTCACGGGTAAAGTAACACCCATGGGGCATCCTCCACCGTCATATACGTGCAACAAATGTAATATTGCCGGCCATTGGATAAATTATTGTCCGGGAATTCCTGATAAAAATGGGAAACTAGTTGATTCTCGCACGGTTAAACGACCAAGTGGAATTCCTTCTAGTGGATTGGTTGAAGTAGACGAAAATACTCCTAATAGTTATCTAACCCCCGATGGCCGATACGTTGTTAATGTTAAAAATCGGTAAGAAACATATTTCACAAAACAATACTAACAAATACTTAAAAAAATATATAATTAATTTGCTTTAGTGTTATTTGATTGGTAAATATTATTATACGGAAATCTGACATTTGATTGGATACAGAAGCGGACCAATAGCTGGTATTACAATCGGTATATCGAAATGAAATACAATTTTACCTTTCTTAAAATTATTTAAAGTGAATAAATAAATAATATTTAATTAATTAAATAATATAAGTAATTACCCATGAAAATTCGGTCAAAAGATTCTAAGCACTTTCATTATCATTTTATTGTTATTTCCGCATTATATAATTCTATTTAATAGGGATGCTCTTTTAAGGGGTAAAAAAGATAAACGTCCTTTTTCAATAGAAGAAAATCCTCCATTAGTTACAAATCCTGAAAACGAAATCCCAAAAGAAATGCAATGTAAATTATGCTCAAATGTAATTGTTGCACCAACTCAGACTCGCTGTTGCGAGAGCAAGTATTGCAAAGTTTGTATCACTGATTATTTATTTGACCCAGAAAAGTCTGCTTCAATGCATGAATGTCCAAATTGTTTGGGCCAGGTTGATAAATTAGACGATTTGATTGAAGATTCAGAACTGGAAACTCTCATTTTTAATTGGAATATCAACAGGTTTCAGAATAAATGCGTAAAACCGGAAGAAAAACCGGAGATGGCAGAAGACGATTTGGCAAATGAAATTTTTTTTATGGGAAATAAAGAAAATGAAAACCCAACTGCTTCTGAAATTCAATTATCGTCAGATATTGCTGACGATATCAAAAAGTTAGCCAGCGAAAATTGCGTCCAAGGAATTGTAGATTTAATGAAATCAAACCCTAAAGCTATTCAAATGATCCAAGGAATAGTGAACAACTTTGTCAATGAAAGCAACAATAACAAACAAAAAAGCCGATCCAGATCAAGACCTCGTCATAAATCTCGAAATTACGATAAATACGACAGTGATCGCAACCATTCATCTCGACATTACACCGAATCAAGATATCATGAATCTAGCAGGTCTTCAGGACGGTATCGAGGGGAAGACAGTCATTACTCATCTTATAGGCGTAACCATATAAAACACGATTATAGAAACTCAGATGAATATAAATCTCGATCAAGACGCGATTCAAGAGGACAAACCGGCTCGGATCAAACAAAGTACAGAAATCAGGATATCAATCAAGCGAGAAGACATGATAAAGAATATTCTGGAAATAAATATCACAAAGAAGATCTGGAACGTCGAGATTGTCACAGACACTCAGATGAATATAAATCTCGATCAAGACGCGATTCAAGAGAACAAACCGGCTCGGATCAAACAAAGTACAGAAATAAGGATATCATTCAAGCGAGAAGGCATGATAAAGAATATTCTGGAAATAAATATCACAAAGAAGATCTGGAACGTCGAGATTGTCATAGTAAATCGCCAGCGAAAAGAGTGAAATTATCAGAACTCGGTAATGTGCAGTCTTTACAGAAATCCGATTTGCCTGATAAGAAACCCAAAAAATCCAAAAACAAATCTCAAAAAAAACATAAAAAATCCCATAAGTAAATATTATTTTATTTACAATAAAATATAAATAATTTTTTTGTTATTTTTAATTTAGAAATGAAGATGATAAAAAGAAACAGAAAAAATCTAAGCTTAATTAGATTATTTATTTTATTCAAATAAAATTGTTTACATTTGATTTTTCTTTTTCTTTTCTTTTGAGGTTTTTTTTTCTAAAGATGTTTTCGAAGGTATCTATATATCCCTTACTGTATTTTTAAATGTTATGTTTGTTTTGTTATTTTTTCTGGCTTTATTAGAGATTATCCAAAACTCAATTCAAAAATTGTATTTTTCACATTTACATTTATTTATTCAGTTCATTGCAATTAAATTTTATTTATAACTGATAAATTAAAAAAATTAATTAAAAAATTTACATTAAAAATATTATAAACATGTCATAAATAAAATTGTCAAATATACGAATAAATATTTTCATCGTCAATAGATGTTCACTAAATGATATTTGTCCACGATCTCACCAATCTGACAAATGCCACATTGATCATTTCATTGAAATCAATTGTAAGTTTTTCATTATCTAACATTTTTGTTAATTCAGAACAAATAGAACAAAAAATTACTTTTATATAAGCACGAAATTTAGTAACAATATTTACCAAAATTATTTAAATTTTTTAAAATTTAAATTAATTTTTCATAAAATTTTTACAACGTAAAAAAAGTTTTGAATATAAATTTTAAAAATTTAATTATAAGAAAAATAATTTTAAAAAATCAAAATAAAATTGTTTAAAAATTTCCATTTATTTGTATATATTAAATTTTCGACTAAAAATGGATAATGACTTTGAAAATCATGAGAAAGCCTCGGTGAGGAAATTGAGTAATGTAGATTTCAGAGAAATTCTCCAAACTATCAGTACACCTTTACGACCAGACTCTACTGATACAAGTATCATATTTACCAAGCCCAAAATCAAATCCAAAGAATCAAAAGATCGAAGACAAAAGCCTTTTTTCAAACCGAAAGCCATTTCAAACCCTTCAACTGGAACACCGTATAGAGATAGGGCAATGGAAAGGCGAGAAAAACAATCCACAACTCTTCCAGTAGACTTAAATATATCACAGAATTCAGAGAATGCAAACAAAGAAATGAGCGATATTGAAAAGTCTAAGTTTCTTGGTGGAACACTAAAAAATACTCACTTAGTTAAAGGTCTTGATTATGTTTTGGTCGAAAAAATCAGGACAAACATTCTTAAAGAAAGATCAAATAACTCAGAAACGATAAAACAAGAGGTTGTTGTTGATTCGGTTGTAACAAAGAAGATACTCGCGGCAGCATTTAACAAACCTAAATTGACATTAAACCAAAACTTCTTACCAAAGAAAATGAGTTATCGCTATGATCTAAACGAAGTATTCGATGAAATTCCTCCAATTATTTTACGAAGTGATTTGGAAATAGGCTTTCAAAGCAATACTACACAACAGAAACAAGTCAATGATGAATCTGTAAATATTGTCATAAAGATATTCCAAGACAGAAAGAAACCAAAATCGAAAAAAGAAAAACCAATTTTGACAGAGAACATTATATCAGTAAATAATATTGAAAACATGTTTGATGAGGATATAGAGAAACCAAAGGTTATAAAGCCAACAGTAAAGCCTATAATAAAGCAGTCGACTGGACAATCAAAGTACTTCGACAGTCTCGAAGAAACTCCAAATTTCACAGCCATTCCAAAGGCGAAACATCAAATGTCATATGAAGAGATTTCCGAAATTCTCGATAAAAAGTACGAAAACGTTGGCTACAAAGAATGTTATAACAGTTTCGACTTTTCTTCAACACCAAAATGCGAGAGACCAATCGATGCGCTGGGTTCAACTGAAGACGAAAATAAAGTTAGAAACAGAATAAGAAATAACGAGAAAACAAATTTTAAAAACAAAAGGAAACACGACCAAGGAACGAACCTGGGAGCCATTTCAGATATTATTGCAAAGAAATATAAATTATAGAGCAGCTTTATTAGCGGTCTTCTAAATGTCTTTTTTTTATTAAAATGTATTCCGAAATTTTTTTTAATTTTCAAAAGCATAAACCAAAACAATATATATATATATATATATATATATATATATATATATATATATATATATATATATATATATATATATATTAACAGACTAATAAGTTTTGTTTCACATTAAAATTAATATATAATTAAAATTTATTATTATCATATATTTGATATTATTTCTTCACGTTTCTCATGAAACTTATGAATTGAAATTTTCATGGCTTCTTTTAGACTCTAAATTCCCAAACCGTGGTAAATTTAGAGCATTGTCATTGCCCCGATTATAAGTTTCTCCGCCTCCTCCTTCATCATCAGAATCTGCTTCCCTTTCCACTGAATTTGAATATATTCTGAACAATATTTTTTCAGATAACTTAATAATATCCAATTTTGAAGCTTGTGGGAGCACACTAGCAACACGAACCGAAGTTTTTTTGCTGAAAGGTCTTGTGGATTTTGCAAATATCGTAAAAGGGATATCAATACAACTTGTCCTCTTCTTTAATTAGAATTAGTAAAGCATTTAAAAATTTGGAACTAATATCAGTCTTTAAATTTTTTAGTTCATTTAATAAAAATTCAAATGTCTTCATTTGTTAATACAGGTAACCCTCGATTAACACGGTAGTTTGGTTCCAAGAATTCTCCGTGCTAATTAAAATCGTGTTAATCGAGACTAACAATTAATACAATTCATGGGGTTTGGTTCCAAAAAATTTTAAAAATTATTTATGTTTTTGATAGTTTTTATTATTTTCATGCATCCAGTACAAAAAAAGAAGATTGAAATACAAATAGACTTGAAATCAAAAAATAACAAAAAATAGTAAAATAAATTCATTCATTTTGCATAAATTAATTCATTTTGCATAAATATCAAAATAAAAATATGGCATAATTTAAATTGACCATAGATAAGGTTAACAAATTCCATCATAATCACTTTCAACTTCATCATCACTCTCAAAATCTCTGAAAAAATGTGTAATGTGTGGCTGATTCATTTTTACTGGTGCTTCTTCATCGCTTAAATAATTTTCTGACACTTCATTAGTCGCTTGTGGTTTCTGGATTATGGTTATAAAATCAGTGAGAAGAGCCTGTTTTTGATTTTTTGAAAACGTACATTACATATGTTAACATATTTAAAAAAAAACAAGCCAACTAAGATTGTACAAATTTGAAAATGTACATTACATTACATATATTTATTTATATACGTATATGTACATAAAAAAGTCAACTAAGATTTTACAAATTTGAATTTTGCAACCGTGTTAATTAAGGGTTTTCATCAATTTTGAAGCCGTGTAAAATCAAAACCGTGCTAAAAAATATCGTGTTAGACAAGGGTGTGCCGCAATATTTTAACCGTGTTAAAGAGAAATCGTGTTATTCAAGTACCGTGTTAATCGAGGGTTACCTGTAAATTGAAATCTCGCCTCCCTAAGGCTTCAGCTGCTAAACGTATTGGTCCCAATATTTTAACAAGCTCAATGATTGTAGGAAATGAGCTTCTTTCCACATATGAGAGGCTCCAATATCATTCAAAGCTAAAACAACACATTATTTTAAAGTTTTAAATCTTTCAATCATGGCCTCTAAGCTATTCCATCTCGTTTGGCAGTCGAGAATCAGACTTAATTCCTTTCGTTTTTCTTTTGTTGGGTCAGTAAATTAAAATAAAATGTAGGTTTGTATGATGGAAAGTATGATGGAAACAGTATTAGGAAATGGAAAAAGCTGTGCAAAAGGCAAATATTCGGAAATCCGAAAAAATCAATAAATTGTAAATGTATCGAAATTGAATTGGAAAAACGGGATAGATATAAATTAGGTAAGGGTCAACAAGATGGTGATTAGAGATTTATCACCGAGTGGAGAATCGGTCAAACTCGTAAAACTTTGATTACTGATTATTTATTGTCGAGAGAAATATATTTTTGTGATTCGAGTATACGTTGGGTAGTTTATTGTTTTGATTAAAAGGACACGTGGAGTCAGAGGTTACCAACTTGAATTAGCGAAAACCCAACACTTTGTAATTGTCAGACAACGTTAATTATCCAGCTCATAGGAATTTAAAAAATCCTCGCCATAATCATCTTTGCACGCCAATGGCTTCATGCAATCTTCCGATTCCTGACTTGTAGTTGTAGCAATTTCTTTATTTTTATATAACATCAGTAACTACTAAGTGTATGGCGTGTGAATAGCATAGCTGGTCAATTATAGGCTATAACTGATCAAGTGTTTTCATAACAGCGGCACCATCATTTGTCTCTGTAACTATATCGGTTGCTATATCTAAATTAAAATTTTGTAGCCTCTCGGAAACTAATTCTAACTAGCTATTGGAACATCCCAAATTAAAATTTCCCGCTAAATGGTGTACATTGATATTCAAATACCTGCGATTTCTTTTGCTAATCCACTCATATAAAGTTATAGGAAATTTTTCCCCATATTGCATAATACAATCAAATTCATTTATGGTTTCACGTTTGGCATATTCATAAAACGCATAAATGAGATTCATTACTCGACAGTTGATTTTTGGTAATGAATATCTCCTTTGTTTTTAAGACTCTCATATAAATGAGCTTGGGGTTAGTTTTGCTATTATTTCTTCCAAACTGCTCCTTTTCACAAAATTAAAGATATTGGATTGCTTTTGTGGACAGGAGGGTCCAAGTGTTTCCTGTTTATCGGTCGTTTGATTCGTTTCTGATTTCTTGAGCAGTATTATTTGATGAA
Source organism: Schmidtea polychroa (assembly GCA_959609185.1). Classification (NCBI taxonomy): domain Eukaryota; kingdom Metazoa; phylum Platyhelminthes; order Tricladida; family Dugesiidae; genus Schmidtea; species Schmidtea polychroa. Next base: position 124,444 of record CAUHTR010000291.1, read on the forward strand.
TTACTTTCAGATGATTGTGTAAATGATCCTTTGCAGCTCAACACTTTTTTACAATAATTGCAACATGCCTTGTCCTTCCCAATTTTTTAGAAATTATACCATACCTCCGACTTATTTGCTCCATTCATTTTGGTCTAATTATCAAATGAAATATTCTTAACATTTTATATAAATTTATGTAACTGTTATTAATATGAATTGTATAAATTGAAAATTGTTTAATTATTTTATTAATGACTAATAAATAGTTGATTTTAATTTAAATTTTTACAAAGTTTAGTAATATATCACATAAAATTTTAAATGTTTATTTAAAAAGTATTTACACTGAAAAAAACAAAATTTGCTCTTTAATACAATAAACATGGAATTGTTTATAAAATTATTCCGCAAGTTATATTTAATTTTCAAAAGCATAAACCAAAAAACACACACACACACACATATATATATATATACTCGTATAATATATATTAACAGACCAATAAGTTTTGTTTCACATTAACCCTTTAATGGACAATGACGTGTAAAGCCTTCATGACGTCTATTCTGGGAACAGCAACTAAAAAAGTGCGTCCGCGAAAGGGTTAAAATTAATATATAATTAAAATTGAATTAATTAAAATTTGATTATTTATACGCAATATTAAAACACAATATTTAATTTTAAGATTTAAAAATTTTATTATTATTAAATAATAGGAATACTTTTTAATAAAATACATTATAAAGATAAAACTTGCGATATTATATTATTATACTTTCAAAGAATGAAGATTACCGAAATTGTAAATTACAAAATAAATTTGCTGATTTTAATTATTTTTAATTTAATCTCTTATAATATCGTCTTTTACATTTTGGTCATTAATAAAAAATTGGCGCTCGAAATAAATATCTAAAGTTTAAAAATAGATGAAGCGTTTATATCTTGGACAGTGGCAAATCAAATGGAATATTACAGTACTCACTAAATAAAGCCAACCTTCATTAATGCTCCCATAAGTGGCTGCCTAATGACCTTAATGCTTATATTCACATAGCACAGAAAGACATTATACCTGCATATCTGTGTCTCATAATCAGTTTACATAGGCAATTTGTCCACCACAACTTCCGATTACGCGAAAAATTTAATCTGATCTCTGTGCCAAATTGTGATCAAAATTCACACAACATCCCTCATTATTTACAGCACGTTTTGCCGAGAGACAATAAACATTCTCGCCGCATTCGCTGTATGTGGAATCCATTGATTAACATTATTATAAACATTGTTATCATTTCAATTGACGAACAATTTTCACTTTTATCAACACAATTTCGATCCAGGCAGATTTGCGATTTAGCACTCCAAAATTTTAGTGAGTATTCCATCATTTGTAAGTAATATTTGTATTAAATTATTGAAATTTATATTACATTCACAAATTTTATTACTAATTTATTTCATAAATATTTAAAAATGAATAAATTTAGCTTAATTTAAGATTGTTGTCAACACGAAATTAAAAAATATATTTCTTTAATACAGATTTTTCATTTAGATTATTTCAATGGATCACAAACACTTGATAATGGTAAATATGATTTCAATTTTTATACATAAATTAGAAATTTGATGAAAATAGTTCATTTAATTGGAATATATAAACAAGCAAAGAAATCTTTTAAATGTTGTTGAATTAATTTTGATTTTTTATTCTAAATTATTTTTCATCATTCTTGATAATAATATATATAATAAATTATTTCAGATTTTGATTTTATGTAGTTGCAGTTTTGTAATTTCTGTGTCAGGTAAAATATCTAAATATTAATGTAAATAAATTATTTTTATACTAGTGTCAAATTTAACGACAAAAGAAAAATTGGGACTTGTGCAAAACTTAGATGAAGAAAATTCAGAAAATGGATATTTACCTTTCAATGAAACATCTGTTGATACTCTTGCATCAATGAATAATTCTAATAATTCAGGTAAATTTTTTGGCGAAATTTCTATCAAAACCCGATAACTAAAATGAAATAAAGAAGTCCTACCCATCAGTTCTTGTGGCTCTCTAACCTCCATTGACTGGACGAGTAGGACTTCATTTCACATTTCTGATTTTGAATTATACACCAACTCATATTAAATATTTGACACCTCAAAAAGTATAAATACTTAAAAATGGTAATTAATTAAAGATGACCAAAACTTTGTAAACAAAATGGTTTTTGAGAGTCATGATTTGACACACAGATGTAGACAATGAAAGTTTTTGGTTAGGACGACTTATGAATTCATCAAATTTTATTATCTAATTATTTCTGTCGTAAGAAATAAGTAGAGGGACTAAACTGCGCTGTCCAAACCAAATTTCTAAACAAAATATTTGTTAGGGTATAAAGATGAAATCAAAATGAAGAAATTTTTCGAGAATTGAGGTTAAAGTTTAAGAATATGAAAGATTGAAAGAGAAAAATGTATTGCACATGCTGAGTTTTTAATTAGATAATTATTAACGTCGCAGTTTCTGATTCCACGCTTTCTATAAAAACAATTAGCTTAACAACACTCAAAGTATATTTGTATTCAAATTAGTTTAATCTACAATTAACAAAACTCTGAATATTGCAATAAAATGCCTATTCTGACTATTCAATAAGTCTCGCTGTAACCGCTTTAGTTTTGCACGTCTTGCAACAATAGCCCCCATTTTATTTACTCCTTTGACCTTACTTAATTCTTTTATTTTCCTCAAATTCTATCTCCTACTGTCAAATTTTTCGTCCCTACCCTAGAAAAAATGCCGATTGTTTCTGAATTTGAGCTCCCTTTTATAGTTGTAATAATCGTCTTGATTAATGGTACTTCTACAATATCGTCTCCCTTTGACAAGCTTTGCCTCGCGGCCTTCGAAAGAAATAATCAATTGTCCCACCGTGCGTCTCCCTTGCGGCAATCTTTTCCCCGTTTTCCCATTACTTATGTTCTCATGATAATGGTTTACCAAAATCTACTTTGTTTACTTTTCTTTCTGTTTACTTAACTCATTTAATTAATTAATTAACGATTTTCTGATTTTGTACGTTTTCTTGTATTTCGATTCTTTCTGAACATATTCTGATGAATCCGCTCTCGCCATGACCTTTCATATCATCTCCTTTACATCTTACCCGTTTTTCAAATATTAATTTGATGATATTTTGATTTTGAATTTATGATATTGAAAAACAAAAAATGATAATCAAAATTTTATAATTCACAATATATAATTTAATACATATTTTTATTTTAGAATCATTAGAAAAAGATTCTATGAACACTCTGAACATATCAGAAGTTACTGACGGTAATACGTCTACTGAAGCATCTATTCAGATAAACAACAACGTTGATTATAATAAATCTACAAGGTCGACAACCTCAGGTTTACTAACTTCACAGAAATCAGCATCCTACATTAAGAGAACTGCTGACCCAATTAAAACAATATCTGCATTTAATATGACAACTTCTTCTACCATTTTAAATCCTTCAATGCACGTGACCAAAGTTTATTCCAAATCAAGAGGTACCGGAACCCCTATAAAGCATGACGAAAGAAAAGCTACAACTGAAAGAATCTTTAACGCAATTTATATCAATTTTTATCATGAATTCATTTCCGTTCAGAAGCCTTCCAAAGATGTTTTCAGAAATTACTCTTTGGCAGCTAAAAGGTCAACAAGAATGCCGACTATCATTACCAAACTGTCAACTTTATCTCACCGAAGTGAAAATCCTAAAATTATTCTTAAATCTAAAATTAACGACTTCAAAACCGAAAATAAAGACCCATCATTAACTGAAACTGTAATTAAAAAACCCCCCAAAACTCACCAGAAATCATTTGACAATAAAATCAAAAATCAAATTAAAGAAATAACCACCCAATCATCTTCCTCTACCATCAAGATGACCACGATTCGGGCACCGTGGAAAACTCGCCTAAGAAATGATGATGAATCCTCATTTGATAAGGTATGTAACCTTGAAAAAGATGAAGGATCCGGACCGGAAAGATATTCAATGTGGTATTTCAATAAAGAAACCGGAAAATGTGAATGGTTCACTTATCTAGGTAACGGCGGCAATGGAAATCGGTTTTATTACAGAGCAAATTGTGAAAGTTCTTGTATTGAAAGAATAACCAATTTATGCGGAAGATCGGTAAGATATTTATATATTTTTATAATGTATGTACACTAGGTAGATAAATAACAAGTTGTACCTTAAAGGTGGTATTTATCTTTCTTATTGTTGATAAGGTTTGGAATTAGGTTAAAGCGTCAAACGGTTGAAGGAAAGTTCGGTTCATGCATAATGCTGGGCATCAACCAGTTTTAGGAGCTGTCAAAAATCAGCATTTCCCTTAATATTTATATGGGAGTAATTATAAGTTTTTAATTAATTAAAACAAAAGCCAAAATAAACAAAATCAGCTAAGCTCATCTCTTAGTTCTACAGTGGTAACTTTGACCTTCATATATATTTTTGCACTTATAATCGTAACTATAACAATATATTTTTGTAGGATATTGTAAACTGTATGGAGAGCTGGCTACAGTGCAAAATGGAGCCTGATTCTGAATGTCAAGAGAATGCACTGATGGATAGATTGGATGCTCAGTTGGAGTGCCCACCTATGCAACCTATTTGTATTAATCTTCCTCGAGAAATAAGGAACTCCCCTGGTAATTGAACTTTAATGACTTTTGATTTCCCCCATTTTCATGGGTTATGAATCACCTTTTCTAAATTTTCCTTGAAAACTTGAATATCTCAAGTTGTTTAAATCAGTTTAAAAATGGTATACTAAAAATGAAATTTCAAAATTGTGATTACATCATAGGCTCATTAAAGAGAGAATTTAATTTAAAGTATATTGATATAAAATGTTCTTTTAAAAAAATTAAAATTGATGATATAATCATCGGTTAAAACAAAATCTGAAAAATTATGCAATCATCTATTGAAACAAAATTAAAGTATTCCATAATCATTAATTAAAACAAAATTTTTAAAATTACGTAAGCAAAAAATGAAACAAAATTTAAAATATTACGTACTCACTTATTTAAAAAAAATTTGGGGTGGATGTCACGAAAAAATGTGAGAGTTGAGGATTCCTATATGATTTGGAGTGCACATTTCTATCAAAGCCTTTGCTTGAAAACCTTATTTCTTGGACTACAATTTTACCATTTCTAAACGTGCTTCACGCTCCAGTAAGCACATTTAACGACATTTTCAATGGGCAATCGGAAAGCTGTAATCATTAAGGAATTTCAGATGCCAGACCTTTCCTAATAGAAAAGCCCATTTTTACAATTAGTGAGATAATGAACAAATAAAACATTTATATATTGATTCCATATTCCATTATATTTAGTTGAAAAGTAATGTTTGCTATAGAAAAAGTCGAAACAAATCATGCCATCGCAAATTATTAATTTTTAGAATATTATTTTAACACTTGGTCATCTATGGCATATTTGGTTTGTGTTTCTGCATCAATGATAATGTATAATTCATCCTCAAACATGTTTCCACCAATGATAATGAGGACGTCATTGACAACTGACACATTAAAAACACATGCATGACTTTTTGTTGGTTTGAAAACATAAATGAATATTTCAAAGCAATATTGTTCAAGGTAAAAATGGCGTTGCCAGCCAAAAATAGTTGATGTGACCTAGAAATTTCAACTAGAAGAAACTTTCAAATTTTCTTGCGTTAAGCTTATTGTTTGAAAATATTGCTGCTTCAGACAACCAATCAGATTTCTGCTTTATTTTTAAAATAATTAATTATTAAATGCCACTTGAGCTGAATGTACAGTTTAGTTCTTTTCATGGAACAATTTGATTTTTTCTGTATTTTACATCTTTGCTGAAAACCTTTAATAAATACAGTATCTTCCGGATATAGTAAAGTTGGATATTATAGAAAATTGGATATTAGCTTGTGACGATAGTGCTGTACGCTCCATTTTAAGCAAGTCGGTAATTATAAAATCGGGTTATAATAAAAAAAATTGTTTTTAGGGAAAAGGCATTTTATTATATCTGAAAGTTATTGTATTTGTATATTTTTGAATTCATATCCATGAAAAGACTGAAAAAATTTACACAAACCCTTAATAAACAGTTCACTTACTAAGACCCTTAAAGAAAATTACAAAAATCAACCAGAATTCAAATGAAATTATTTTATGACAAATGAGCCAACACAAACGCGTAAAGGAACTTGATGGAAAAATTCTTGAAAGTCTTAAAGATGATAGAATCTTTAAAGTAGTCAATTGGCATGGATGAAAAATAGATTTACTTGACATATTTTGAAAGATGACAAAACATTTCCTTGGAAGGAGTCAAAATTTGTCGTTGAAAGATAATCCTAACTGGATAAGCATAACGTTTCATAGAAAATATAAAGTTTCGGTTAGTTCAACGAAAACACTTTAGTTTCCACATTTCCAGGCCTATATTTACATCTTCATTGTTTACTGAATATCAGGTCAAACGGATATGCAGAGCATTGATTGAACCTTACCAAACTTTAGAGAATCGTAAGATTTAAGAAATGCTCACTTCACATATTTCAAAAATAAACAACCCGAAAAGTGAGTCATCACTTCATCTCTTTTAACCTTTTCTTGGGATTTGACGAGAGAGGCACAAAAAGAAGGTGCAAATCAATAATAACATCAATAATAACATATGCAAATGTATACGAGTAGTACTTATATAAAAATTTTTTTAATTGTTAACTTGCATATAAACTTTATGAACAGTAAGTAGTAAGTAGTAATGACTCCAACCCACTTTCAAGGTCATGAAATATGTCCAGATCAAATATAGGTCAATTGAATCATTTATTTTTAAATTAACATTTTATTTAATTACTTCTTTTTAATTTTTTCTTTTTAATTTTATTAATTAATTATTTTATTATGTTTTATTTTAATTACTTACTTTAGTTAATTTGAATTTATTACATTTAATTAATTAATTAGTTTATTAATATTTTATTTTAATTACTGACGTTATTTAATTATTATTATTATTATTATTTATTTTATTTATTTATTTTATTTATTTATTTTATTTATTTATTTATTTTATTTATTTATTTTATTTATTTTATTTATTTATTTTATTTATTTATTTTATTTATTTATTTTATTTATTTATTTTATTTATTTATTTTATTTATTTATTTTATTTATTTTTTAATTTTACATTTACATTATGTTCTAACAAGAGCGTAAATTATAACAATAATATTTCAATTTGAATAAAATTTAATTAGTAATTATTTAATTTATTATAAAATAAAACGCTGTGTTAATTTTAAATAGACTGGATGGAGCAGTTGCAATATGCATTTGACGAATATTATAGTGACCGTATGCATAGCTTTCATTACAATTAAGCCAATATCTTTTATCGTCCAAACATTGGAGAGCGCGTTTTTCTGTCATGAAAGTATACAACTGATGATTGACACTTCCTATTCTCTTTTGTTGGATGCTCACCGTTCCACCATCAGTATACACTTTTTTGTAAGCTTCATGTGTAAGATTAGAATTTGTAAGACTTATTCCTTTGGCTTTTAGAGTATCTTTATCGCCTTGGAGTGAGTAGCACTTGGGTCGAAGGAACACCCAATCTTTTTATTGATTTCCTTTATTCTCATCCTTGACTTTCCCGATTACAGAACAAATTTTATCTGAGAACAACGGATCGATCACTGGATAATTTGAAGTATCTAGGAGCCCATGGGCAATCATTTTTGGATATAGTTGTAAGCGTAAATCTACAATTTTACATATTCTGAAGTTTATACGTTTCTTAAGGTTTTCCATGGTTTTACCGTATAAACTGTTCCTTAACTTATAATAATCTCATTGAAATGAATCTGTACTAGCTGCTCTTATTTGAGTATTGTAATCAATATATCCTTTGAAAATAGCTACTTGCTTGAATTCTACAGCAGTTTCAGTTGTGTCAGTTGTCAATGACGTCCTCATTATCATTGGTGGAAACATGTTTGAGGATGAATTATACATTATCATTGATGCAGAAGCACAAACCAAATATGCCATAGATGACCAAATGTTGAAATAATATTCTAAAAATTAATTATTTGAGATGGCATGATTTTTTTCGACTTACATTATTTTTTGTAAAATTCAAATCATTTGATTGACCGCATTTTCAAACGTCTCGGACGCGTGTTGGCCACTGCTGCATTAGATTAATCAAACATTTATTAATCAAGATGATTATTTTACACCAATTATATCTTGAGCAAGAAAACTTCATTTTACATACATTCTATTATTTTAAATTACAGATATATATTTTTATTATCTTTGTATTTAAATTGATAAGATATTATTTGCAATTATTATTTACATAAAATAATTATCAAATGCTAAATTAATTAATATACAATTTTTAAAAAAGTTTATCAATTATTCGATGAAATATTGTTTAATTTTTCTTTAACCACTAGCACCCATGAACTAGCACGGTTCATGAAAATCACTCTCTACAAGTCAAAACAGAATTTGCCCAAACGAGGCTCGGGCATGTCACTATGTCAACAAAATCAATGCCCGAGTCACGCTTGTGCAAAACTGTTAAGTGGTTAAATAATTTCCACATGGAAGAGTATTTATGATACCTACCTTAAAATGCCTACCTTAAAGGTCGTTTTCTTATCCTTCCAATCCTTGAATAGGCTCACATCTACCTAATAAGTTATTTTGTTTTAATTATTGTAATTTTAATTTTATTAAGTTTATCTAACTCATCAAAGTCTGATCCCGAGCGATTGTAAACTACCGAAGGATCAAGGATTTTGTAAAACCGATAGTGACAGCTCCCTGGTTTATTATTACTCGGAAAAACTGAACGACTGTCTAGGATTTTTATATTCAAAATGTGGAGGAAATCTCAACCGGTTTCCTTCCAAAACGGACTGTATGAATCGTTGCGCCATTTGAGATTGCATTGTTTGTCAATGTTTGTTTTTATTGTTAAAATACGGTTCAAATGTTTTTGTTTTTTGAAAATTTGAAAGTTCTTTTTCACACGCCCATGACCAAGGTGGTAAGGTTTTTGCAAAATTTTAATTTTCATATTGATTTCCTTTCAATATAAACAAGACATAATTTCCAAAATCGAATCTTCTATAAACAGACAATTTCTATATGATACTCATGTTCCCTTTCATCAACTTTACTTACAACTATGCATTAGAAATTCCCTTCAAAGATTAATATTCTTTTGGGAAAGCCTCCATATCAAAATGATCACTTTCATCACTTTCACAGACTCCAAAACGAATAGCATTATTGAAGCAATATCGTTCAATGATCCTTATAATTTTCATAAATTTGTAATTAAGTATTGAAACTTCTTGAATTGAGGCTGAATCCTTCCAATTAATGTTTAACTTTTGACGTCAATGTTTCTGCGTTCCATGATCTAAAAATTCGAATAATCCTATCTTGTAAGTCTTCCTATCGTCACAATCATGTAAATTAATTCCAAAGTATCTTCTGCATCGAACTGTAGTGTATTCATCTATTGCCATTGTTGAAAGACTTTTGGAGATATATATTTATTATCACTAAAAATTGATTATCCCTCCGGAGGAAGTAATTCTATTGTAAATATCTTGAACAAGATGCACACATACATACATAATACAATATCGCACCTTTGACATTCAGACATACATTCTATAATATTCAATCATACAATGTTTGATCGAATGAACATTTCTAATTTTTGATTTTCCATTCTGAAACTTCTGTCATGCAACTTCTTCATTATTTTACCTGCGCTCTCAAATCTATCTATCATTTTTATTTGCAACATGTTTTTGTTTACCAAAACAACATCCCCAACATTGAAAATTCGATTTAGTCTTATTCCAGTGAAAAATAAATCATCTTCGTTATTTCCTTGTATTTGTTTTTGTAACTCTAACCTTTCTAATTTACGCTTTTCCATTAATAATTGTAGCTCACATGGTTCGTAATGTTCATACCGTTCTCTGGGAATCTTTTTCGAAAAAAAAACAATTTGTGCAGGACTCAATATAAATTTAATATAAATTCAACTTCAGAAAGTATTCCGACCCAGTCTTTGTCCGTTCTTTCTTTTAAGGAAATCTGGATGGCATCTCAATTAGTTCTAAATTGATGATACAGACTCGAATAAACTAGATTAATATCATGTTTCTCTGCAAATGCTTTTAATAAAGCTGACTCAAATGCTTTTCCTCTATCACAATGAATACTCCTTGGAGTACCAAATTTCAAAATCCATTTTTCGTTAATAATTGCTGAAACTGCATTTTCATCTTGCTCAGAAACTGCTGTCCGTGTAGTCATAGGCTTTCCTTTTTGACAATTTTCGCACGATCCGTCTACTTCTTTAATAAATCCTTGTCTAATTCTCATGTCAAATTTCCTAGAAATATATTTGTGGGCTTTATTTACCCGAGCTTGACACAAAGTTTTATGGGTGTACAAAACAAACTCTTCTTTTGTTTCGTCCGGAATTCATATTTTACCTCTACCTGAATAGATAATGTTATTACTTTCTATAAATTTTGTGTCTTTCCCGATTAGTATATCTCTTTGGACATATTCTATTTCTTTAGAATCTTGTTGCCACAGTTTTCCATCTTCTTGACACATGAGTGCTAGAACCTTTGCTTTGAGTGAAATCAACTCAATTGCACGAGTTTCATTTGCAGTTAATTCCCGAATATCCTTATTTCTAGTAATTGCTATAATTGAACTCCAGCAGGAATATATGCATCCAGTGTATGAGTATAAACAGGGCCGGCTGTGGGTTGTGCGGGGCCTCGGGAAAATATTATATGAACATAATTTTATCAATTTATTCAATGAAATATTTATCTTTTCAATATATTCAATAATATACATACATAAACATAATATTCTTAATTTTTATTTCGTACAAACTTTTTTTACTGCTAATTCCTTGATAATATCATCAAAATTTACCTGTTTTGTTACTTTTGTTCTTTCACTTTACACAGCAGCTCCATCAGACAATGGAGGCAGCAGATGACATGACATGTAAAGAAACATCCGTAACATTAACATCCGACTTGTAAAAAACGTTGCATTTGGTTTCAAAAATTGCTCTAGCTACTAATAAATGTTAGAAATATGAAGGCGCTGGCCTCGGAAAAAATCCTTGAAAGAACACAATTATTAAACAATTAATATTCATTATTTTCCTTGGAGGTAAAGTGAATCGATAAGGAAAAGATTTTAATACAACTGATAGCAAACCTTAGAGAACTTGAAGGTTTAATGACCCAGCAGCAAGTATGTAGGCAAATTACTGCTAATTCAATGGGGAAATGAGGGAACCCACCAATTTGACTGTTGGGCCATTTTCCTAGTCATTACTCAATTAAGGATAAGTACCATTCATAAGACTTAATAATAATAATAATAATAATAATAATAATAATAATAATAATAATAATAATAATAATAATAATAATAATAATAATAATAATAATAATAATAATAATAATAATAATAATAATAATAATAATAATAATAATAAGGCTTCCAAATTTAGTTACCATAACTATGACTATTAAAAATTTTAATATTTGATAGTAAACCCTTTATTCCTTTCAACCATCTTCAGTCGCCTTGATATGCTGTAGAAGTTCACTTTTTATATTAATATTTTACACGGAGGTTAAAATCAGAAAAATCGACAGGTCACTATAAAACCTTCATATTTTCTATCTTTAAAGCGTTTTGAGTTGTTTTCGTCATATGAAATGGTTAAGGTAAGGATGACTATTTTGTATGAGAAATGTTGATAATGTTTGCTAGGTATATATGGACCCCACAAGTTTTCATTTGATAGCCTCCGAAAATTTTAGCGTCCAGAAATTTTAATATTCCATTATTTTTGAATAACTTTTTAAAATCCCCGCTCTTTAAATCGTGAGTTGGAAATGTGCCAAAATGTATCGATTTAAACAAAAGTTATTATCTCAAGTTCATCAATGTCACATACTTTTAAAAATATTTTCAGAATTAATTCGGGTGACATGAACTAGTGAACAGTTCACTGATCTCACTGGAAAATCGATACCGATCAACGTGATCTGATCAAAGTTGTCTCATTTAAAATTCAATTTTTTGTTTGTCTTTTTGACATTGAAAATTCTTTTTTTATGAAAATTACTTTAGAAAATTTATTTCGTTCTTCTATGGAGGCTTGGATTCAATTTTGGTTTTATATATAGAATTTTCACGGCCTTCCTCGCCCATAAGGGCTGCAGCCCTCCCACCAAAATGAAAACATTTTTCAATCATTGTAGTGAGCCGTTACACGGCCTTAACAATATCTATATACATATTATACTATATTATATTATATTATATTATATTATATTATATTATATTATATTATATATATATATATATATATATATATATATATATATATATATATATATATATATATATATATATATATATATATATATATATATATATATATATATATATATATATATATATATATATATATATATATATATATATATATATATATTTAAATGGGCTAGTGATTTTTTATTATAATTTTTCCCAGCCCTCCCGCAAAGTCATCCACGAGCCGCCACTGAAATAAATTTATATTATACAATCTTTTATAGATAATTAAAGTAAAATTTGGTTTTTTGTTATGTTATGAACCAATAAAGAGATGGACAATTGCTTCATGTCAATATGAAAAGTACTTATGAAAGATTTCGGTTGATTTTTGAATGATGGACAACTTATATCATAATAGAAAGCAATGTATCTTTGGTGTAGAGTTCTTATAATTAGGTGACCCCAAAGTGATACTTTTGATTTTGAATTTTTAAAGAAAACAACTTTATTCCAAAATTATTTTCATTATGAACCAATTTTTTAGTATAATTCCCCCCTCCCCCACTACTGAACATTAATGTGACGTAACAACGTCAGTTTTTTTAAGACTAGTAAGAATATAAAAAAATATTCATCAAATTTTATCTATATATTATAACTATATACATTTTCATCTGTTAAATATATTCTGAATTTGGAATTTCATTCGGCATAAACTATTTATGTTACATATTATTGGCACATGTCTTAGAATAAATAAATTTTAGTTATATAAATATCATTAATAATAATAATAATAATAATAATAATAATAATAATAATATTAATAATAATAATAATAATAATAATAATAATAATAATAATAATAATAATAATAATAATAATAATAATAATAATAATAATAATAATAATAATAATAATAATAATAATAATAATAATAATAATAATACTGGTTTTAGTGTCCTTTCAACCTCTACAATGAAGGATAACGCGATGCTGAATAATATGAAGAATGATATAAAGTAATTTTAAATTAATTTACAATAATTGAAAAATTACTTGAGTTGTCATAATAATAATGTTTTATATCTGTTTCCTAAGTTATTCATTGTAACTAAAGCTGATTAAAAGTACCCTGAGAGGCACCATTTCCACCTTTTTAAATGAACATCCTTTAACAACAAGATTGAACAGAAACCTGGATTCTTAACCATCTCATAACCTTCAAATGTTAATAATTAAATTAGACAAGTAAAAACGTGTAAATAACCAATACAAATAATTTGCCCTAGGGCCTAAGAAGAGATACAATGATAACTATATACAATAGCATCAAAAATAATCTCAAAGTTAATTTTTTTCTTCACGAAATCCCATAACTTGCGCACATTAATCCTATCGCCCCAACACTGACAATTAACCAATCAAATTCCAGATTTTTTAGTTTGAAAACAAACAAGAAATATTTATTTAAAAATAATTCGAATTTATCGAAATACATATTTGAAAATGTTTCATAAAAAATTAAATAATTATTAATACCAATCAGAAACAAGAGCACGATTATTTAACCAGGTCATATTTACAGTGACCAATTAGAGAGCGATAAGGAGATCGGATAATAATGGAAATGTATTTGCAGTGCGTTGCACACTATATCAAATGCCCAATCAATGGAATCTGAGGATTTATTATCAATATAAGTGCAATGGGAACTTGTTACAAAACAAATCGAGATGGCATCAATGTCAGAAATCTACATTAATATGCATAGATTTGTATCTTTGTTGATCAGTTTAGCATTGCTGAAAAGGAATTCGATCAATTCACAAATACAATGCCGTTTTAATAATAATAATAATAAATCTTAATAATAATACATAATAATAATGAATCATAATATTAAATAGCACCATTCGATTGCACAAATAAAATACAGAATCTTGATCGAAATGATAAAATTGCACAATTGCTTATCATAACAACCAATGAGAATCAGGTTACATTTGATTGGTTAGAATTATATTTCTCCATGAAATGAATCAATTAATTGAAAATCAATTAACAATTCCTAAATCTTTGAAAAATTGCATAAACCCAAGGAATGTATTTCAATAAAATATTATTAAATTAATAATTAAAATAATTATAACGAATACTCGCTATGTTTAGCCAATTTATCCAATACTCTCAGCATTTTGCACTGTGTAACATACAGCACATGTGCAATAGAATAATTAAGATGTCAACCAACTTTTACTGTAATTCATTCTCATACAGACAAAGCATTTTCTTGATCGCAATCCCAATCCAAGTTTTATTTGCTCTGTCCTTTAATTTGCACAGTTTCAATCTTTGATTAATTATCTCATACGAACATCACGATATATTCAACGCAATATCAAATCAAGACAATCTCGGAGCAATACGACACCGGTATCAAGTTTGATTCACTAACAAATGTTGTGCTCTGCTTCTTAGGAGCACCTTTTTGGGCTTGCACATTACGTCGCCCATCCTCAGGTAATGAATGTGAGGCGCGTATTTAAATAATAATAAATCCGAGAAATTCAATAAACATAAAATAATTATAATAAAATAATAATAAATAACAATAAAAATAATAATATATAATAATAATAATAATAATAATAATATATTATAATAATAATATAATAATAATAATAATAATATAATAATAATAATAATAATAATAATAATAATATATAATAATAATAATAATAATAATAATAATAATAATAATAATAATAATAATAATAATAAATAATAATAATAATAATAATAATAATAATAATAATAATAATAATGATAATAATAATAATAATAATAATAATAGTAATAATAAAGTTAAACAGCAGTCATGTGACACCGGACGCGTTTGTGCGTCCAAATATCCGTTACAATTGAGTGTGAGAAACGAGGGATTATTAATTGAAAACGGCACGTGAAATATAAATAACGAAACGATTGAAACCTTCAATCTAAATCATCGTCATCATCAGAGAGATTAGGGGGTAGCGGAGGGGGTGGCAAGTCGGATACACAAGACCAATTATCACTGTAACGATTCCGGTTGAATTCGATAGTTTTTGAATTGGTTTTTTTGGTAAGGTCGATGCAGTTGACGAGAATCTGGCTGACCGGCGCGTTGACAGCGTCACAATCGGCGTCCCGCATTTGATGGGACAAAGTTGACAGCTGGAAATTAACGCGCGGATAAAATATTTTATCAAAGCTATCCTCACCCTTACCGAAGTATAATTCGATGTATCTCCGCTTCCAATATGGTTGACGTGCCGGAAATCTTGCGGAAATCCGATTGTTAGTCTGTCAATTTTTCTTTTCTAGAGAAATTGCCAACTCTCATTCACTTACACGTTTGACAAAAATCATTTTACTCGTATTTTCTCCGGCTCGGCATTCGGAATGCAACATATCAAGCAGACCATTTCCGTGCGACGAAAATTCAACCGTTCACAGCTTTACAATTGCACTAAGCAAATGTACATTGAATTATTAAAAATATTTTTGTTAACAGATTTGAATAAATTCCCTTAAAATAAACTATAAAATTGTCCATTTAAACAAATTAAGGTTTTCATAAAATTCAATAAAAATTACCAATTTCACCATTTTATTAAGAATAATTTTATTTAGACTTAATTTATACATTATTTGCTTTTTTAATTGACAAAATTAAGAATTTTCTTCATTTATAAATTCCAGAATCTTATTATGATTACTTTTAATTATACTTTATTATTAATTTTAATTTAGATGTCAATTTAATAGTTTGTTTTTAATAAAAATAGTTATTACTTTTATTTATAATTTTTTAGTTCTACTTTTTTTGGTTTTGTATTTAAATAATTTTATTAGCGCCCATTTTTGTAAAACAAATTAAAAAGATTAACCTATATTAAATATAGCAACGGTGGGCAAATGCGGCTCTTAGAGCCGCATGCGGCTCTTCGTTGAGTAAACTGCGGCTCATTGATAATTGAATTTTTGATAATTGAATTTGAAAATTGAATTCGATTTTTTTATTTTGAAATTTTTTCAACTGAATTTTTAAAAAAAAATTTTTTGTTGCAATTGTATTTTCATGGTTAGTTTATTTTTACCTGTATCACAAAATAGGTGTAAACAGAATTAAAATTTATAGTGTCATTCGATGGCGGTATTTAGAATCAAAATTTAATATTTTTTTATTACATTCTACCTTGTTTGATTCTTTTCATAAGCAATATTTAAATAATACATGTCTCACTATACTATATACCAGGGGTGGGCAAGTGCGGCTCTTTGATGAGCCATGTGGCTCTCTAGGACCTCATGCGTGCCCACCCCTGAAATATAGTATGATGGGTTTACAAGTGATCGTTCTATCCCGTCAATACTTTCAATTTACCCCTTTCCTTTCGTAACTGGACATAATTATTTAGCTTGACCACTATATGTCCATTGCAAGTGACGTTGGTGATTGCTGATGCCCTGACACATGTTACGTTTGAAACCAACTTCTTTGAGAGCGGTATTTTATCGGTTTTCAATAACATAATTCACCATTACATTACGATCTTTTACTTTTTACGTTGCTCCGTATTTAATCCTAAAACTATCTATTTTATATATAAAGATAAAAGTTTGTTTGTTTGTTTTCTATAGAATTCCCCACGTTGGACCTAGGGTGCTGAAATTTTGCATGTAACCTTCATTTGACTTGGGGCAGGCCATAGACTATGTTTCAAACCCAGGCGACCGTCCTTAGGGTACCTTAACCCTATATTTATTCCATTTTTATATATTTTCAATACAAAATTTTGTTTGTAATATAAAATCATTCTAATATTGATTTTAAATATTTAATATTAATTTAATATTAATATGCTGCATGGACTCCGTGGAAATTTGAACAGAAACTCTGCTTGCATGGTTTATGTAAAATGCTCAAAAAAATATCCAAGAAATTTGATACAAGAAACTAACTGGTGAAAATGGCTATCCTGTGTACAGACGCCGTAAACCAGGAGATGGTGGTTTTACTGCAAAAATAAAAATGAAAGTTGTTTCAACATATCAAGAAATAGAAATGGACAACAAATGGGTGGTTCCCTACACTCCAATTTTGACAAAAATGTTTCAAGCTAACATCAATGTCGAATCATGTCAATCTGTCAAGGCCATCAAATACATATGCAAGTATGTCAATAAAGGAAGTGACCAGTCAGTTTTTGGTCTTGAAGGAAACCGAGAGAACCCAGATGAAGTGCACAGCAGTAATGAAGCAGTTTGAAGAATTTTGAATTTCCAAATTAATGAACGGTATACAACGGTTGTTCATTTGAGTGTTCATCTTGAAAATGGGCAAAGAGTATACTTCAACCAAGAAAATATCCATCAGCAAATTCTGGAGCCACCAAGAACAACTTTGAGAGATTTTTTTCAACTGTGCCAACAAGATCACTTTGCAAAAATTATTCTCTATTGTGCAGTTTCAAGATACTATATTTGGAATGCTTCTCAAAAATTGTTTCAACGACGCAAAAAGGGAGCAGATGTTGAATATCACCCAGGGATAATTCATCAAATGCATTGGGACGTGTGTACACCGTTCACCCATCCAATGCAGAATACTTCTTTTTGAGTATGCTACTTCATGTTGTTAGAGGACCAACATCCTACACTGACTTAGAAATTGTTGATGATCATGTGTGTGCTACATTTTGGGAAGCTTGCCAAATGCAAGGTCTACTAGAAAACGATCTCCATTGGGTCTGGACCATGGATGATGCATGTACATCTCAATCACTTATTCGTTTGAGACATCTGTTTTCAATTTTTCTGACAACATTCTCTGTTTCTAATCCACTTGCTCTTTGGGACATATTTAAAACAGATTTGAGTGAGCACATTCTGTTGCAAACCAAGAGAGAGAATCAAACACTGCTAATTGAGTTCTCTGGTGAGATTTACAGCTGGTGTCTTATGTTGTTGGAGGATTTGTGTGTATCAATATCAGGAGAGCATTGACCAGTTTGGGTTACCAACGCCTCAAAGAAATGAAAACAATCTTCAGAATAGTGAAATTCTAAGAGAACAAAATTATAACACCAATGAATTGATGGTCTATGTCTAGCCTGCCTACATTCACATCTTAGAATTTGTTACCTCAAAAAAAGATGGAATCATTTTCCTTGATGCTCCAGGAGGTACAGGTAAAACATTTGTGATCAATTTGCTCTTGGCCACAATCAGATGAGACAAATGTATTGCTCTAGCAGTTGCTTCGGGCATAGCATCAACATTGCTTGTAGGAGGTAGAACAGCTCATTTTACCTTCAAGTTACGTTTGAACATGAATCATTCTGAGAATGTAACCTACAACATATCAAAAGGATCAGCAAAGGCCAAGGTACTTCAACAGTGTTCTCATTGTCTGGGATGAGAATACCATGTCGCACAAGCGAGCTCGTGAAGCCTTGGACAAAACTCTTCAGGATTTAAAAGAATCACAAAACTAATGGTAGGAACAGTTTTCGTATTAGCTGGAGATTTTTAGCAAACTTTGCCTGTTATTCCAAGGTCAACACCTAGCGATGAGTTGAATGCCTTCTTCAAAGCTTCAACTCTGTGAAAACAGGTCAAGAAAATGACTCTGACAACCAACATGGGAGTCCATTTACATGGAGATAATGCAGCAGGGTACTTCTCACATCAATTGCTTCAATTTGGCGATGGAAAGATGCAGGTAGACCCAGCAACAGGAACTGTTTCTTTCCCATCAAATTTTTGCACTGTAGCAAAGTCACTTGAAGAGTTGAAACTTGCAGTTTTTCCAAACATCCAAGACCAGTTTAAAAACCCTGAGTGGTTGTGCGAAAGGGCCATTCTTGCTCCAAAGAATTCAAATACCAACAGCATCAACTCTCAAATTCACAATTTTCTACCAGGCATTTCAAAACCTAAAAATCAATTGATACGGTTACAGGTCCGTCCCAAGCTGTTTACTATCCAAAAGAGTTTTTGAATTCATTGGAGCCTCCTGGCATGCCTTCACACAACTTGAAACTTAAAATTGGAGCTCCTATCATACTTCTGAGAAATTTGGATCCCCTAAACTATGCAATGGAACACGATTGAGCATCAAGAATCTCTTACCTCATGTAATAGAAGCCACATTTTGACAGGCTGCGCCAAAGGAGAAGATGTCTTCATCCCAAGAATTCCGCTCATACCAACAGATGCCTTTTGATTTCAAGTGCCTCCAATTTCCAATCAGGCTTGCATTTGCCATGTCTATCAACAAGTCACAGGGACAGTCTTTAAAAGTGGCAGGTATTGTACTTGAAGAAGCATGCTTTGTCCATGTGGCATGTTGGGTCACCAAGAAATCTTTTCATATTTGCACCAGAAGGAAAAACCAAAAATATAGTCTATCGACAAGCTTTATCATAAGTGATATATAAATTACATGTACTTTTTTTAATTAAATTTTTATGTATTTTTTAAATTATTTTTTTAATGAATGAATTGAAATAAAGTTCTTTATTTTGAATCTGTTGAATCGTGCAACGCCGAGTACCCCAGCTAGTTTTTTTTATAATTCTTAGTAACTTATTTATACCTGAAATCTATTACTTACAAAATCTATTTGCATTATAAATTTTTTAACACAAAATGATTTGTTAAATTTGAAAAGATTCATAAAAAAAATTATTTGATGATGATGTCGACGAGATGATTTTTTTTCCGATTTTGAGGCTACGTAACCGTCTGTGTACATATTGGTGCATACAGTCTGGTCCATTCCGTGGCCAGGATCAAAATGTTCAATGCATCCTAGTGGGTGGGTAAATAAAAGGTACGAGTTTTAACATCAATTACTCTCATCTCTTCCAGTACAAAATATTTTCTGCTTAAAACACATTGAAATGGAGTCTCTTGCTTTCATGATAAAAATAAACATACGGAAATATCTATTCCATATTATTTGAGTAAGTTTTTCCGAATGTTATTGTCCTATTGACCATATGCGGTTTTACACACAATAAAAATTTGTCAGAAATACACAATAAAATATAAAATAGATATTTAATTTTATTTGTTTATACTTATTCTCAACTTTTTACTTAAAAATACATTTATTACATCACGTCATGTTCGATGCGCATAATTGAAACATCATTTAGCTGAGGTTCCTTCATGGTTTCTCGGAGATAAATTTTGATACCCCTCAAACACGAAAAAGATCTTTATATAAATAAGAATATTGTTGGATGACAGGGGCAGACTTATACAATATTTTCATCTCCATGAGAACTCTGAATAAGTTCTAACAAGTACAGGGTCAATATCTATACTGAACAAAGTCAATAAACCAATTCTATCAAATATAAATCCCAACCCAATTCAAAAATCAATCCAATACAAACCCAAATTAATCAAATACAATAAGCATTTCATTAATTGATTTTCGATGATTTATACATTCATCCAGGGCCGGTTTTACCAATAGGAGTACCTAGGCCTAGGTGTACCAGAACAATGGGGGCACTTGAAATTAATGCCATTCGTTCATCAAACTTTCGCCCCTGAGTCGTTCAGGCGTTTAAGAAACTAAAAATTCATAATTCACTTATTTACCGGTTGAAT
This sequence comes from Schmidtea polychroa, assembly GCA_959609185.1. Classification (NCBI taxonomy): domain Eukaryota; kingdom Metazoa; phylum Platyhelminthes; order Tricladida; family Dugesiidae; genus Schmidtea; species Schmidtea polychroa. The sequence goes on from CAUHTR010000291.1 coordinate 145,617, forward strand.
TTCGCATTTTCTTTACTTTCGAAGAGGACTCCACTGAATGTGAGCATGTCGTCCACTGCGACGGTACCATCATCATCCACTAAATGTTAAAAACCGTCGACCGACGAGTTTTATAACTTTCCAATAGTTCAAATGTCTAGTACTTTCGCTTATTACCTAGTATAGTCGACAAGAACCATATCCAAGCCTCCATTCAAATAAACATATACTGGTTGCCTGGTTCTTTGAATGAAATATAGAATTTAAAATTGTACAATACAAACAAATGGTAACTACATCTCTAAAATTATTTAAGTATTTATTTAATACGTTACCGCCTACCGGTTACATAAATAATTATACTATTAAACAGCAAAAATAAATGTTGATAGTTTGATACCAGTGTTGAAAATTATGTAGAATTTGTAGAAAAAATAGGCGTATTGTATATGCAAACTTCAATTAATATTCTCCTCAATATTTTAATTAAACAGTGACACAGTTCAGGTTTATGAACTGTGTCACTGTGTAGCTAGGCTAGCGACTAGCAGATCTTTCCTTGCATGAAATCTGAAATTTTATTGTTTATATCAGCATAACTGCATACAGCGTGAGGTGTAAAACTTTTAAAATAGTAAAAAAATGTCAAAATTTAATAAGATTTTCTACAGTATTTATTAAGATATTTTTAATCGATTACATTTCTTAATTATTATTACATTAATATAAACTAAGTTATTTAACTTAAATATTATTATAGTATTTTGGATTTTGTGAGATTTTGTTTTCAGCTGAAAATTAAATATTTCAATGATTTATTAAAATAATTTTAAATGATAAATAATTGACTATTTAAAAAAAACTTTAAAACATTTTTAAATTGGATTTTTCAAATTGAAATTTTTAAATTTCTTAAATTAAAAATTTAAACAAGCTTTTATTAGTAAAACATTTTTAAATAAATATATTTTATATATCGAAATTTTAATAAATGTTTTTTCAACTCTCAAAATTTATTTAAAAATTATACAATATTTCATTAAATAAATACTTGGAATTCTGACGTTAACTTTTGAACCGGATTTAAAGAATAATTTAGAAAATGTGTTAGCAGCTTCTAATGCTTTCCGTAGTCAAATATTTTTCGATTATCACAGACTGTACTACCTATATTGCACACAAGGGGCAAATATGTATAGTAATACTTTTTGTGGACACCACTAACAATAAAGTTTCCATAAATGAACAGTTTTTGGTATTTGTAGACATACAAAGTACTACTGGAGAAAGTATGGCAAATGAAATAATACATTTATTAGAAAAATTATCTTTACCAATCCAGAATCTACATGGTCAAAGATACGACAACGCCAGCAACATGAAAGGAGATATGAAACGTGTGCAACGACGAATTTTAAATATAAATCCAAGAGCAATATGTACCTTACAGTTAACATTCACAGAATTTAGTAGTGAATTGTACTGGTAATAGTTTAGATGCCGCTGTATTTTTCGATACAGTACATCGTTTTTATGTATATTTTTCCTGCTCGACTCGTAGATGGGAATACTTGAAAAACAACATAACTAATTTTACTCTTAAACCAATCTGTGACACACAATGGGAAAGTCGGATTGAGTCGCTGAAACCTTTGAGGTATAATTTATCCGGTGTTTGAAATGCATTGGAAGAAATATCACAAGATTATCGTTTGTCGGGGGTAAATGGCAATACCAAGAAAGTAGAAGCAAAAGGACTTATGAAAAATATCAGGAAATTTAAATTTATTGCATCTTTAATTATGTGGTATAATATACTTTTTGAAATAAATGTAACAAGCAAACAACTTCAGAATAAAAGGGCTGAAAAGAGTAGTACCATGAATTACATAAACGACACCAAAAAATTGTTAATAAAGATTCGAAATGATGCTGAGTTTCGAAAATTGTTGGCTGATGCGACAAAAGTTGCTGAGGTTTTAGGTGTATTTCTTAATTTCGAAGAACAAGAAACAGTTCGACTTAGAAAAAAAGAAGAAGCAATTTATGTACGAGCAAGCGGATCAACTTATTTGTGATTTTAAACAAAAATTTAAGATTATTTTTTATTTTACAACCATTGACCGCTGTTAGGAGGTTCCTATTATATTTGTGTGTGTTATATTTATTTTGTGTATTATATGTATAGTTTGTTTAAGAAAATCTGAAGGACCCGATAGAGTCACCGTTAAAAATGTGGCGGGACAATCGGGGTGCGTGTTGTGTATGTTAGCAAGTTAATAACAAATAAAATAAAAATAATAATAAACAATAATAGATATCGAACATAAACTTTTATTCAAGTAAAAATTGTAAAAACCTTGTATAGCAACGCAAATCCTTAACTTGTCCTTAAGATTTGACACTAGCTTTATCTTTGAGTTGGAATCTAATTATTGGTTAACTAATTGGATCTGTAACTTTATTTTTAGCTTTGAATTGTTTTCCAGAATTTTTTATTCGTAATTGGAGCTTGAGATTTTATCTTTACTGGGGTAATTGGATTAACTAATAGGATCTGTAACTTTGTTTTTAGTTTTGAATTATTTTCCAGAATTTTTGGTTCGTAGTTGGAGCTTGAGATTTTATCTTTACTGGGGGAATTGGATTAAGTAATTGGATCAGTAACTTTATTTTTCGTTTAATATTTTCTAGTCTTTAACTTCGCTTAGATTTTCTTCCTAAAGCTTTTCCAGCAATGATTTCTTTTTTAATCTTCTTTTTGAATTATTTTGCTAAGTTATTCGTTCGTAGATTTTTTATTGATTTTTTCTTTTTGTTGATATTTGTATAGCGATAATTTACTATGGTAGTAAATTATCGCTATATAGTATTTTTATTCTTGGCCATTGCGGCCTACGCTCCATAAAATAACAAGGCGTCGCTAAAACCTTGTTCAAAAATAAATAAAATATATAACCGTACATTACAACCGCTATTGCAATTGTGAATGATAAATTCAAACACTTGTCTGCATTAAATATAAATTTTGGTGTTCCTATACAGTGGCGTCGCTGGGGTTGGTGTCAGCCAGTGCGGTGAACTTTTAATGTCACCTCTCTAGAATTGAATCACCATGGTCTTCCGAAAGTTCCTGTACTAGACCATATATAATCATTATAATGGAATGGAGTTTTGAACACATTTTTTATCGATTAAAAGATGTAGAATTTTAAAAAAATGTCGATATATAAGAATATTAAAACAATGTATTTTAATTTAATTAATTTAAATATCTATTTGAAATTTAATTATTAATTTTTATTTAATTTTGATTTAATTATAAATTTAATTATTAATTTGAAAGTCAGATGCACCACAGTAATGTATTTTAATTTCAAAGCTCAACAGAAATATCGAACTTTCCTATATTTTAGTTATGTGAAAGTCTCGAGATCTCCAAATTGACAACAAATTAGTTAGCAAAAAAACCCGTGAGATGCCTATAAACAAATTTAAATAGAAAGCGAAATCAATGACGAGAACAAGAGGCGAGTTAATGAAGTATCCAGTTAGTCAAAAAAATTTAAAGAAGTTTGGAGGAAATTCGAAGGAAATATAAATTTTAGTGTCAAACAATATTAAATTGATTCTGAGCGTACTAAAATGGAAATCTCCCAACGCGAAAGATTAAGTGTTATTGAAAATTGTGTGAATATAGTGTTGTAAACAATTGTAGTAAATTTGAATAAACGTTATTGTGTTGACATGTTCGGTTGATTTGAATAAGAACACCGAAATGTCAGAAAATAGTAGTATTGAAAACCCCAACGATATTATAAAAATACATTTGGCTTCTTATATTCTATTTCCAAATTAACTACATGGAAGAAAAAAGATATTTTAAAGTTTTATAAGGATTTAGAAATTATACTGAGTGATGATAGCATAAAATTCATTGAAGGAGAATTAATATTTATTTCAATTTTGCTCAAACCATCAGATGATCCGAACGATGTTTTGAAATATATTTTACAATTCTCCAAATATAAAATAATGAATTTTTGCACGATTGCGGCTTTCTCATCAAGGAAAGAAAATAAAAATTGCAAATAGGGGCTACAAAATTAGCCTCTGCCTAGGGCCCCAAAAAGTGTAAATCCGGTCCTGGTAATCATATTATTTATATTTTATAGTTAAAAATTTCTTTGTTACCTTTATCTCTGTTTGGCCTGCGGGCTTAGTGCACACAAACACTGGGAAACACTGGCCTGTCCGTGTTTTCATCTGATAAGAAATTTCATAGTTGAGAAATGCTCATCATCATTGTTATCACATTTAACTTCCGTCATTTATATCTCACATTTTTAACAAAACGTTCCTTTTAATTAATTATCTGAAAACCGACTTTTCTCTATCGAATAATTCATCGAGTTGATAAACTTCTTTTGAAACTGATATTTATTTTTGTGAGTGTAATACATCAATCCCTCGAATTACGCGGTACCCATTTTACGCGGTTTCACTTTTACACAGTCGTAAAAAATAATATTTTTTTAATGCAATCAAACATATTTGGTGGCAAGTGCCTCTCAAATGCATATATTGCATAAGATTACTCACATTTCAATGGCCAGACGTCTGTAACTAATAAACCAAATAAATTTACGTGTAATGATATTTCTGAAATTTTACAATTGGCCAGTAACTTAGAAAATAAGGTTTTGGCCACTGATATTGACCGTGCTGTTAAATTTCAGCGAGACATTAAAAGCCTTAGTGCGCAATACAGTGAAATTTACAAAGATTTTTAAAAACAAAAAACACAAAAATTGGTTACAGACTATTTAATAAGACGAGAAGAAGAACACGCTGCTGGATTTGAATCCAGTGATAGTTGTGATTTTGAACCAACCAAAAAGAAAAAATTGGTAGAATTAGAATATATTAGTGAGGAGGCCGAATAATTAAATTACAATTATTCCTTTTAACTATGAACATATTATAAATTTTACAATTTAAAATTTAAATGTCGATTTTTTAAATCTATTTCTAAATAAAATTGTAATTTTTTATGCCTCGTTTTACGCGAATTTATGGAACCTACCCCCATACGTTATATGAACCCGAAGTCTCGATTTATTTTCTGGAACCTATCTATCATTTTTGTATGAATTTGAAGTCTCGATTTACGCGGTTTCGATTTGCGCGTTAGTTTCTTGGAACAAATCGAGGGATTGGTGTATTTCAAAATTGCATTTGTTTAAATAATAGCTTTTATTATTTCAGTTATAAATTAATATTTGGATTGCCAATACATTATAGCAGCGATTCTCAACCTGGGGCCACTATGGCAAAAATAAACTTTTGGGAGCCATAGCAAACTCTAGGGGGGCCACAGCTAAAACAAAATAATAAAATATTATATTTAAATTATATTGAAAAAATTGAGCCAGAAAGATTTAGTTGTCACACCATTGCATATAATTAAATATAATAATTCTAATACATACAGGTAATATAATATTAAATATATTTGTTTCTTTTGACTGTGCGTTTGCATTGCGTAAACAAAGACATGTTGAATCTTGCACGTGTTCGCAAAGCGCATTCTTGTTATTGTTAGTTGGGTTTTGACACGTATTGAGTGGAGACGTGGAACAATTCGATCTTTCGACAGTGAATTGTAATTTTCTACAAATTGTAAGTTTTTATAAATTTGCGATTTTATCTTTATTGTAATGTTCTTATTACATATGTATGTATATGTAATTCAAGACCAATGAGATTTTTTAAATCACTTTAATAGCAAATTTTATTAAAATAAAAATATTTTTTAGATAACCATGAGTAGTGAGACTAAGAAAAAATGTCGACAATATTCCATCGATTATCTCGCGTATGGGTTTATTCAATCGACAGTAGATATTAAAAAGCCTATGTGTTTATTGTGTATGGCTGTATTATCAAACGAGAGTATGCGACCATGCAAATTACGAAAACATTTAGAAACTACACATGAAGACAAAAAAGACAAGCCAGTTGAATTTTTTAAAAAACTTCGAGATGGTTTTCGATCAAGAAAAACAATTTTACAAGTATTTAATGAAAAGTCATCGATGATTGACAATGGATTAATTGCTTCTTATGAGATTTCGCAGTTAATTGCAAAAGTTGGAAGAGAACATACTATTGCTGAATCTTTGATTTTGCCATCAGTGTCTATTGTTATTTCAAGGGTCATGAATCAGAACCCAAATGCAATTACTCAAGTCATTCCTTTGAGCAATTCTTCAGTATCGAGGCGTATCGATGAAATGGCAGATGATGTGGAAAAACAACTAATTGCTCATTTGCAAGTTAAGAAGTTTGCCCTACAATTAGATGAATCTTCTATACGTGATAGTGAAGCTCTATTAATGGCGTATGTTAGATTTCAAGATAATGACAAGTTTATTGAAGAAATGCTCTTTGCCAGAAAACTTAAAACTGACACAAAAGGTGAAAAGATATATCAAGAAGTTAAAAAAATTTTTATGGAGAAAAATATCCCGCTTGAAAATATACTAGCATGCGCAACCGATGGGGCTGCTTCAATGGTTGGTAAATATCGAGGATTTATCACATATCTGAAGAATGATGTGCCAAATATTTTTTGTATACATTGCGTAATTCATCGTCAACATTTGGTTGCAAAAAAGTTAGGAGGGCGTTTACATGAGTCTCTTAATATTGTAATAAAAACAATAAATTTCATTAAATCAAGTCCACTTCGAGATCGCCTCTTCCGACAACTATGTGAAGAAAATGAGGAAGGCTTTGAGCGCCTCCTATTACACACAGAAGTTCGGTGGTTATCGAAGGGTAATAGTTTAAAACGGTTTGTTGTGCTTTGGAATAGTATTATATCTTTTATGAAAGATGCAGAATTCGGAGAGGAGCTGGTTAGTGTAAAATGTGACATATTTTATTTATCAGATATATTTGAAAAACTTAATTTATTAAACAAACAGTTACAAGGAAAAAATTGTAATCTCATAACGTGTAAAAAAGTAATTAATGCTTTTTTGGGAAAGCTGAATCTTTTCATAACGAATATTGGTCGTCGTGAGTTAGCGCAATTTTCATCATTGGCCACAATTTTAAATGAAATACAAGATGATGATTTGGAAATATATATTAATCATTTGAAACAGCTTCGTGAGGATATGCGAGTTAGATTTATTGATATTATTAATTTAAATATTCCAGATTGGGTAATTGATCCATTTAGTGTGAATGCAGCTGATATCAATATCGAACTGCAAGAAAGTCTTGTGGACTTGCAAAGTGATATGAATGCTCAAGTTAGATTTAAATTAAATAAAGATAATTTCTGGATCAGCAATGAAATAGCCAGTACATTTCCACAGTTATGGGAGAAAGCTAGGTTATATTTCATTGCATTTCCCACATCTTATTTGGTTGAATCTGGATTTAGTCGAGTTATGCATCTCCTCTCAAAAGCACGTAAC